>OX336897.1:1169632-1222132 GCA_946959425.1 Argyrosomus regius | reverse complement strand
CTCTAAATATGAGGCAGTCATAGTGTTACATTCATCTGACCTGCAGCATCATGACACTTCTATGAAAGGACAAAGAGAGAGAAGAGAACAGGTAAGATGGACAGCAGCAGAGGAACCGAGAAGGAAACCAGTCGAACACTTCCGGACGTTGAACCGCTGTCCGAACTGGTGAAGCTGACGAAGCCCGGCTGGTCGCCGGTGACCCGGCTGCTGATCCAGGACTGATACTGGGACACTCGGGCGTAGACTCCTGGGAAATTGGCCTCAGCGCAGCCTTTTCCAAAACTCACCACTCCGGCCTGGACCCACTTAGAGTCGTTTTTACTCACCATCGGGCCGCCTGAATCCCCCTGCACAGGTCAGACATGTTAGTTATATCACCAGCTAACAGTAATTCAATACAAGTGTACTTTACTTCATACTTCTATTCCACTACATTTATTTTCTTCAGTTACAAGATACTTTGTGGATTCTGATTAGAAATACAAGGTCTTTTCATAAGCACCCAGCGCCTCAGGTCTTGGGTTCAAGGTCTTTTCATAAGCACCCAGCACCTCTGTTGACCATATTTCTGTTTTCAGACTACATTTATTGTTCCCAAGTAACAGTAAATGTTTTTTCACAACCTATGCTGATTATATGTGCTGATATAATTATGCTAACTACATGAACATGAAACATAATGGGGTAAGTTGACGATTTGATATATATATAGAGAGAGTTCTGTGGACTGACTCACCTGGCAGGAGTCCTTTCCTCCCTCGTCCAGACCGGCACAGATCATGTTGCTCGTGATTCTACCGTACGCATTGTTACACTGAGTGTTGGACACGACGGGAACGCTCACCTCCTGCAGCGTCTGAGGGAAAGGAAGGGTGGCTGAAAGATAAAATATTAATGATTAGTCTGGCGATGGTGTTTTTGTATCACAGTGTTCTTCCTCTGTCCACAGAGCTTCACACACTGTCCTGCTGCCACAAATACTCAAATGTGAACAGACTGAGCTAACAGCAGCTACAGTTGTCAGCAGTTTACTTCACTGTCCATCATAAACTCTGTAAATCAGAGAGAGTTGAGGCGGAGCAGCCGGAGGACATCAGAGGGAAAACCAGAAAACATTTTCTCCATAAAATATGATCCAGTTTCACCAAAATCAGTGAAATAGTTGGTGGTGTGTGACGTGATGTTTTCTTTGACTCTGAGCAGTTTAACCAGTTACTTTTGACCAATGAGTGCGCAGGAAGGCATGATGACTCATCACATTGGACCGCTCCTTTGAGCTTATAATAACATGAACAGCAGTGTTTGTTATCTGAAGTTTCTTTGAAACTGTCAGAGGACGTCCTCACTTTGGGTCACTGGTGACATAACGTCAGGTTTCTGCGCTGATGGAAAACACCAGGTGTGAAATCAGGACAGGTCAAACTGGTTCCTGCAGTCCCATTTATCACAGACAGTGACAGTCACTGCAGGGGCACTTCAGGTCTTGGTTGGACATGAAACTCAAAGAGTTTGCAAAGCAGTCCAGATATCCCTCTGCCAAGCAATGTCTCCCAGCTCCTCGTGGAGGATCCTGGAGGTTTTACAAAGCCAGATGAATATATCATCCCCCCAGTTTTAGATCTACACCCTCCTCCATTAGCTAACAGCAGCTACAGTTGACAGCAGTTTACTGTCCATCAGGAAACTCTTCCATCCATCCATACAATCAATCACTTCTAACAATGACTGAATAAATTCTCACCTCCATCAGATCGGATTGTTCCCCATCCGGTGACCCAGGTAGTCGTCCCGGCGCCAAAGGTGCTGCCATCTGCCGCCAAACACACCGGTCTGATGTAGTTGGTGAAGTCAACAGGTGAGGACAGCTTCAACAAGGACACGTCGTTGTCGTTTGTGTCGCTGTTGTAGTCCGGATGGTTGATGAT
This sequence comes from Argyrosomus regius, assembly GCA_946959425.1. Lineage (NCBI taxonomy): Eukaryota > Metazoa > Chordata > Actinopteri > Sciaenidae > Argyrosomus > Argyrosomus regius. Next base: position 1,220,204 of record OX336897.1, on the reverse strand, counting down.
CTCGGACACAGACCGGGACACCTCGTTCGGATTCAGGAACTGTTGGTTGTCACGCCCGAGATAAACGATGAGACCAGATGTGCTCGTGCTGAGAAACGACAACATGTCAACACACAGCTCGCTCTGTTTAGACAGGTGAAGCACTGAGTCACATGACAGGATCAGAGCTCACCTGTCGAAACAGTGAGCAGCACTCAGGACCCACTGGTTGTTGATCAGGGAGCCTCCACAGAAATGACCGAAGGACCTGTGCAGACTGGCCTGCCAGGGCCACGACCCTGCAGGAGCGTTCGCACCTCCGACGATCTTGGTGTTGAGCGGTGCAGTGCCACAAACTGAAGGGAAACAGTCAGAAGTCATGGAAGATTAATTTGGACAGAGCCAGGCTAGCTGTTTCCCCCTGCTTCCAGTCTTTACGCTAAGCTAAGCTAAGCTAAGCTAATCACCCCCTGACTCCAGCAAGTATTTTGTCATGAAGTTTTGGACAGATGGGGGGGTAGATGAAAAAGTCATAGGATTCATCCTGAAGGGAACATGAATCGAAACCAGATTTTATGACAATTTAACTTCTGTGGAGAAACAAGTAAGAGAAATTAAATGAATGAACAAAAGTATGAGAACTCACCATCTGACTGTGCGTTGCTTCCTGTGGGAGACACAAAGAAAAATACTTTTAGTTATTTATGTAACTGTCTGCTTGTTTGTTATATGGCTAACTTAGCTTAGCATGAAGCCGACACGATCTGTCCAAAGGTAACAAATCTATCTACAAGTAACACGTTATTTTTGTTGTTTTTGGCACAGATAAATTGGAGGTGGTGTCGTGCCAGAACAGGAGCTGAGCGAGTGGGGAATGTAACCGGGCTCAGCAGCTTCTATGGACATAATGGCAGAGGAGAAGAGAGCGAAGAGGACGCTGACGGAGGAAGCTAAGAAGAGAAAAGGACTAACTGGCTGCTATGTCTTGTGTTGTTGACCGTGTTGATGTTTGGCTGTTAGCAAAGTTTTTGATCAGAAGTAATGTAATCAGAACAAATGCACAATTCCTCAAACTTTTCACAGCACACATAAAATATTAGGCTGTCAAAGCACCACCATAATGACAGTTATTGACAGGGAATGTCTGTTAATGATTTATGGATGGAACTGGTTGTTTCTAGTCGTTTTTTTTAATGATTCATTTTACCTCCACTTGCACTGTGTGCATGAACGTGACAACATCACTCATACTTGAAGAAAACATTACAGGACATGCAAAATTTAAATTACACTTCAGCAACCTCATCAACCATTTTATAGTTTAATGGCATAATATGTTTTTTAAATGAATTAACTGAATCAGAAATGTTATTAGAGATCACTGCAGGGAGGATGTGCACCACTGGTGTTACCACAGTTACAGACACCAAATACTCAGATCCTTCATTTGAGTATAAGTATCAAAGTATCACTGAAGTTAAAGTATTATTAGCAAAGTATACTTAAAGACTGAAAAGTTAAAGTACTCTTATTTTTGTTGCTCATATATTGATTTATTTTTAGTGATGAGTTCATGTTTAAGCAGCGTTTTCCTGTTGTTCAGTAGTTGGTTGAGATTATTTTAAATACTGATGTGTAAAATAAATTAATTCACATTTCTACAGTAGGTGTGACCTTTTAGTGAATTACTGAGGATTACGTGTTGTTTGTTCAAAGTATTAATCTGTATATGTATGTTCATTCACTAAGAACAGACATTCCTTTGTGACAAAAACTGACTGATGGCAGTGTGGGTAATAAACACAACGAGAGTCAAACTGGCTGTACTGGATTTTCATGCTGAGTTAAACAGAAATAGATACTAAATTCTATTTGCTTTTCTCTGCTTTTTCGCTTTTCTAATTCTATTTGTCTTCAGCCAGTCCGATCAGATGAATGTGACTTTTTTTCTGGATCATTAAAGTTTCACATTTAATCTGATATTAAAATAGAAACCGGTTTGTTCCCTCGGCTCTTTAATTACCAGTTACATTCAAAGGAAAACAAACACGCACGAGTCAGTCTGTTCAGATTTCTTCTCACTATGAATACAAAATCACATTATTAACACCGGTACTCTACAATATTTAACAGCACTCACCTGAAACCACAAGGGCCACGATCACGACACCACAAAACAGCAGTTTGACCTCCATGCTGTGACTCTGTGAACTGTGTCTGAGATGAATGAAGCAGCTGAAGTGTCTGAAACAGGAAGGTGTGACTGTTTCTTTCTGTCCTAAGCCTGCCCCTGTCAGGTGCTTTATTATATATCCAAGACAACACCTCACCATACCACATACGCCCTTCTCTACAAACATAACCAAATGAAGCTTCAGGTCCAGACTCTTTGTGGCTCTGAGCGATTGTTGTTGTGTAAACCACACAGACTGTATATGAAGGAGCCTGAGGGGCCCAAACATGACATGAACAAACATGTTTGTTTGGTTCTGGTGCAGTGGACTTGGTTTACTACAGCTTACGGTAAACTGGTTCCTCTGGTGATGAAGTCAGAGCAAAATGTTTGCTGTCCATCCTCATTTCCAGAGTTCAAACTGATAAAACCAAGAAATTCAAAAGAAATGATCAATCTGATCACAACAGATGTCCTATAGACTAACTGCTGAGAGGATGTTGGTCTTTAACACAGGTCTTATTCATGAATTCACTGAGGCCAAACCTGATATGGAAATGTTTGAAATCTTTTGAAAACATGCTGCATGAAACTCCGTTTAACAGCCTTTAACAGGATTTTCCTGTTCATCAGCGTGTCGTCTTAATGGAAGTTATGTTCAAAACATGGCAGACAAATGGTTTATAGTCTGACACGGCTCCCTTTATAAACATTATTATCACATTACTGATCGCTCTCTCTATGAAGTACTACTTAGTTAATGATCAATAGGTTAGTTATATTAATTAAAGACACATCTACTTCAAACCCTTTGTTGGTTTTTATCAAAACTAGGTCACAAAAAAGGACAAAAGATTATTACACAAAAGATTTTTAAAATATAATTAAATTAAATTATTCTGAAACATAATGAAGGGGACTTAAAGAACTTTTATTTTGAATTTGAGTGTACAGTTACATGTATCATCGTCATCCGTTTGACGAGTTTCAGGCTGTTTGACCTCTTCAATCCACGTCATACTTTTATTTTGAAATCGTTTTTGTCCCTGTCATCCAGTGAATCAAACTATGACGTCACAATGTTGCACTTTCTCCACTTTTCTAGAAAGTTCTGACATTTGCCAGAAATTTCGTTTTTATGACGTAATCACACCGGAAACTTAAGCTGCGCTCGTGGCTCTCATTGGCCACCGTCACTGGGAGCGCACACGTCATTGGTCAAAGCTCAGAAAAATACCAGGAAATAACCTTATTTCAATTTCAAAATAAGACAAATGCATGTTGAATTAGCGTTACATACATAGTCTGTTAATAAGAAGACGTTTTATTTTGAAATCTCAAACAGGAAGTAGCTGTTGCCATGGTTGCTGACTTGATGGTGTTGTGTGTGAACCGTTTAGAAACAGCCAGAAAGGGTCTCCAGGTATAAATGAAGCGGCTGGTCTGAGAGCGGAGAGAGCAACAGAGAGAGAGATCAGACCGCAGCAGAAGATCCAGAGAGGAAGGAGGACACCACCGTGCTCACAGCAGACACCACCCTGCTCACAGCAGACACCACCCTGCTCACAGAAGACTCCACTCAACACTCAACTGTAAGTCCAACACTCACTTCTGATCACTGCACTCAAAGTTTGATGTTTAATATTTTGGTAAATTCATGATAGATGTGTTTTATTTTGAAGGGACGTCAGTTTTTAAATGTTTTCTTTCACACAAGAAGCTCAGAATAAATATTATATGATATAATAAAAAAGTACTGAACTAAAGTGATGATGATAAATGTGCCTGCAGGCTGTGAGTCGGTGTACAGTTGTAGGGATGTGCTGATTTTACCTCCTTCAACTTGTTTCCAAAACGTTGTTTGAATGTTTCACAGACGACCGTCTCCAGTCAAAATGTCTGCAGCTAAAGGTGTAGCGATCGGCATCGACCTGGGCACCACCTACTCCTGTGTCGGGGTTTTCCAGCACGGAAAAGTGGAAATCATCGCCAACGACCAGGGCAACAGGACGACCCCCAGCTATGTGGCGTTCACTGACACTGAGAGGCTCATCGGAGACGCAGCCAAGAACCAGGTGTCTTTGAACCCCAGCAACACTGTGTTCGATGCCAAGAGGCTGATTGGAAGGAAGCTGGATGATTCAGTGGTGCAGGCTGACATGAAGCACTGGCCCTTCAAGGTGGTTGGAGATGCAGGGAAGCCCAAAATTCAGGTGCAATACAAAGGGGAGGACAAAACCTTCTCCCCTGAGGAGATTTCCTCCATGGTCCTGGTGAAGATGAAGGAGATTGCTGAGGCCTACCTCGGCCACCAGGTGTCCCAGGCGGTCATCACGTTCCCGGCGTACTTCAACGACTCCCAGCGACAGGCGACTAAAGACGCAGGTGTCATCGCAGGACTGAACGTCATGAGGATCATCAACGAGCCGACGGCGGCCGCCATTGCGTACGGTCTGGACAAAGCCAAGACGGGAGAACGCAACGTCCTGATCTTTGACCTGGGCGGAGGCACCTTCGACGTGTCCATCCTGACCATTGAAGACGGTATCTTTGAGGTCAAAGCCACGGCTGGAGACACTCACCTGGGTGGAGAGGACTTTGACAACCGCATGGTCAACCACTTTGTGGAGGAGTTCAAGAGGAAACACAAGAAGGACATTAGCCAGAACAAGAGAGCCTTGAGGAGGCTGCGCACAGCTTGTGAGAGGGCCAAGAGGACCCTGTCCTCCAGCTCCCAGGCCAGCATTGAGATTGATTCTCTGTTTGAGGGCATCGACTTCTACACCTCCATCACCAGGGCTCGCTTTGAGGAGCTGTGCTCCGACCTGTTCAGGGGAACATTGGAGCCGGTGGAGAAAGCCCTGAGGGATGCCAAAATGGACAAGGCACAGATCCACGACATCGTCCTAGTCGGAGGCTCCACCCGAATCCCCAAAATCCAGAAACTCCTGCAGGATTTCTTCAACGGCAGGGAGCTGAACAAGAGCATCAACCCAGATGAGGCGGTGGCTTACGGTGCTGCCGTCCAGGCCGCCATTCTCACAGGTGACACCTCTGCCAACGTTCAGGACCTGCTGCTGCTGGACGTGGCGCCTCTGTCCCTGGGTATCGAGACGGCCGGAGGAGTCATGACATCCCTGATCAAACGCAACACCACCATCCCAGCTAAACACACCCAGGTGTTCAGCACCTACTCTGACAACCAGCCCGGGGTCCTCATCCAGGTCTACGAAGGGGAAAGAGCCATGACCAAGGACAACAACCTGCTGGGCAAGTTTGAGCTGACGGGAATCCCACCTGCTCCACGAGGGGTGCCGCAGATCGAGGTCACCTTCGACGTGGATGCCAACGGCATCTTGAACGTGTCCGCCGTGGACAAAAGCACCGGCAAACAGAACAAGATCACCATCACCAACGATAAGGGCCGACTGAGCAAAGAAGAGATCGAAAGGATGGTGCAGGAAGCCGACAGATACAAAGCTGAAGACGAACTTCAGAGGGACAAGATCGCTGCCAAGAACTCTCTGGAGTCGTACGCCTTCAACATGAAGAGCAGTCTGCAGGATGAGAACTTGAAGGGCAAAATTAGTGAGGAGGACCAGAAGAAGCTGATTGAAAAGTGTGATGAGACCATCCTCTGGCTGGAGAACAACCAGCTGGCTGATAAAGAGGAGTACCAACACCAGCAGAAAGAGCTGGAGAAAGTGTGTAACCCCATCATCAGCAAGTTGTATCAGGGAGGAATGCCCAGCGGTAGTTGTAGACAGGAGGCAGGAGCCGGCTCCCAGGGGCCCACCATTGAGGAGGTGGACTAAAGTGACCCTTCATGTGGACTCTCTGATCACTGAAGCTGTTTATGTTTTTTAGAGATGTAACCTTCATATGGACTCTCACTGTTTAACCTTGCACGTCATGTTTATAAATATTTATCTTTCTATTGATGATTTGTACGCTTCATAATCAAAACCTTTTTGGGGAATGTGGCGGCTGCATCAGCTGCTGCACGCTAGTGTTAGTATTACTTTTACACTTTTACACCTTTTATACCCAGACATTTCATCAAATAATGACATTACACATAGTCTTTTATGTTCATACCACACTTTATTCATTTTGACAGTTTGTTCTCTAATTTGGGTGCACACAATTTGGTTAACATTCTGTCACATGGGTCTTAAGTTGCAATTAATACTTAACTTTTTGTTTCTCCGAGCTCCATGGGCAAAAGGCTGGAGACCTGGGCAAGAGGGCCTTTTAAGGACAGCCCACAGGAAGTGGAAGGAGCCAGGAGGGAGAGTGGAACAGGGGGGATTTGATTTGAAATTCTAAGGGAAATCTTTGTTTGGTTTTTTTGATTTTGTTTCCTGAAAAGATAATTATTTCTTTGTATATAGTTACTTTTGATGGTTGGTTATATTTAGGTATCTTTAAGTTTGTTGAATGTTTATTGTTGTTGTTGTCAGTTAAGTTCCCCATGTCTCTGTCTAGGTTTAGTCTTTGTCTATATAATCCCCTTGTGTGTCATTTGAGATAGGTCTGTTTTAGTTATGTTGTGTTAGGTCTTTATTGCTTAGTTGACCTCATTTTGATTTTGGGCCCAAACTTTTGATAGCTTATTTTTTCCTAGTTGTTTAAGTTATTTGAATGACTTTATTTGGTTATTTTGTTCAAGAAATTAAAAATAATTCTTCTTTTTACACCGTAGTCCTTTTGCCTTTTTGCTTGGTCCCTGACAGGGAAGTTGTTCATATTTTCATATTGTTGCATTGCTGGACTTTGCAATAAAGATGGTGATAAGTAAATAATCATTTATGTGTCTTATAGTTTTATCTTGCATGAGTTTGTGATGCATTTTGAGTCATCAGAACTTCACATGAAACAAAACCAAATTATTTTTTTAATTACTGTATGTAATTTAAAGTTTTCTTTCTTATAGACATTATGAAACAAGAGGTACATTTTAATGAGATTTAAGTTCTTGAAGCAGTGCAGTGAGCAGATTTACCACTAGATGTCGCACTTGCATTTAAACATTAGCGGATTACCTCAGCGCTCTAAGAGTCTGTCTATGTGCTGCACAACATTGACTTTAAACATCTATATTTTGTGTTTTATTTATGAAACTGTGCTGTCCTCATGTATAATTAGATTTTTCCCCTCTCAGTGTGTGTCTTAAGATGAGATAACTGAATTTACTGTGACAATAACCATCAAGACGTGTCCAGGAATGACTGCCAAGAGGTGAACACAGATCAGGACTGTTCAGGATATTAATATGTTAATCAGAATCAGAATCACTTTTGTAAACTGGGTAAAGGACTGGTGATGGTGCAGGTGGAGGAATAAACATGGTTTCTACAAACGGTCGTGTTCTGTACATGAGGTATGTGGATATGACAGTATATACATATCTATGTGCAACAGACTGAATGTAAACAGTGGATAAATAAATAAATTATATTGCACATGTTTACAGGTTATTGCACAGATATTATTATGTTAAGCTGTTTTGTAAATATTGAGTGTGAGTTTATGTCATAACAGCCTTTATTTTTTTATATTTTATTCACATGTTCTCATTAACATTGACAGTGTTCAGTGCTGTGTGCCTCCACGTTATGAAACGTGTCCAACATTTAACGGAGGGTTGTAAAAATAATGATTAACTCGAGCCTTCGAGCCTTTGTACCAGATTATTAATATTATCTGGGTCGGTTTATTTATACCCTTTTATTTCCCTCACAGGAAACAGAACGCATCAGTTTCCGGTCAACACTTCAGAGTCCCGCCCCGTCGCTCTTTGCCATCTTGTGTTTAGCTGCAAGAACAAAAACGGTGTCAGAACCGAGCCCAGCGCCGGGACGGGGCGCAGATATTAACACCGAGGTTTAAGAGAATATTTGAAACAGGTGATCTGTGGCGGGACAACATGCTCAGAGGCGCCGCGCGAGGACAAACATCAGCCACACCCCGCGGAGCAGCTAGCGTTACCGTTAGCTCGCGAAGCTAACGAAGCTAAGCTAGCCAATTAGCTAATGCTAGTAACCCAGAAACGTTAGCAGAGTTTGAGTTCGAGCTCCAGCCGAGCTAACGGCGCGTTTTATTTTATTTAAACCCGCTCATTTATTTCTCTGCTGCTCCGGAACCAGGAGGGACTTCTGTGGAAATGGGTCAGACGTCGTGCTGATTGTCCGGCCGCTGAGAGGAGGAGGAGACCCGGGCTATGAGGATAGCGGCTCGCTAGCTCTGTGGCTGCTAACAGTTGTTTTTCGTCGCACACAGCGGAGCCACAATAAGCCGCGGTAAGTGATGCTAACGGCTAGTTAGCCATTCCAGTGGATGGGGAGGGGGGAGAGGGGTTCAAACTTGGGTCCGGGGGACGCCCAGTGGTCTTTGATTTGTTTCCCAGAGGCCTCCCGTTAACGGAGGAACAGCGGCTAACCGTTAACTGTTTATTCTGTGTTAGCATTTGTTCCGTTAGCCGGATTTAACGCCAGTTCTCCAGCTTCAGGGTCAGTTTGGGAACAAAAAGAGACTTCATGGAAGTTCTTCAGGACTCATGCAGTCAAACAATGTCCTGTGGTGTTGGAGCTGGAGGTCTGTGGACCCCTCCACCTTCATGTGAGGTAGCTTCACCTGAACAGATCAGAGTTTATATGATGTTTTAATGTGCAGCAAACAAAGATAACAGGCGTGCTGGTGCTACAGGCTGGACAGCCCTCGTGTCTGTGGATGAAGTGCTCATCAGGTCGGTGTTTGTGGGGGAGCATGAACTCCTTTTTCCTGTTAAATAACTGCACAGATTCAGTGTGCTGTAAAGAGCAGCACATGTACGTACACATCCGAGTCTGTTACGCTGTCTGTTGTTTCTTGTCTGAACGTATCTGCACTTCATGCAGCAGTTAGTGTGCAGGTTACCTTCAGCCAGAAGACCCACATTTATTTCTCACACTGAAGAGTCTGGAAAGTTTGAAACATTTATTGTGACGTCCCCACAGACTGTCTAAAACCTGGACGTAGTCTCCGTGACATCCCCACAGACTGCCTAAAACCTGGACGTAGTCTCTGTGACGTCCCCACAGACTGCCTAAAATCTGGACGTAGTCTCTGTGACGTCCCCGCATACTGTCTAACCTGGACGTAGTCTCCGTGACGTCCCCGCAGACTGCCTAAAACCTGGACGTAGTCTCCGTGACGTCCCCGCAGACTGTCTGTGTTTATGGTCATTGGTGGTGTCGTTTGTGGATGTTTGTGTGTTGATGTGACGGTGAGGGTCGGACCACGCCCGGTAAAAACTGTTGATCCTTCTTATCTGTGAGAATCACATCAGTTCACCTCAGGAGGTGTTGATTGATTATTGACACCAATAAATGCTTGTGTAATCACATTGTTAGTGTCACACACACACACACACACACACACACACACACACACACACAGGGAGCTTCTGTTATGCAAAACTGTTTCCAAGTCAGCTCAGCCATGTGATGTGGGTCATTCACGTCACGTCTGGAGCTCTGCTTCCCTTCCTCCTCTGTTTCACCGTCTTCTGCTGCCTCTTTAAAACTCGACTTGATTAAACTTGTGTGTGTGTGTGTGTGTGTGTGTGTGTGTGTGTGTGTGTTTGTTTTTTTCCACACAGGAAGTGGAGGAAACTTGTTTCCCCAGTGTTGTGTGCCTAAACTTGTGAGAACAGCCCAGTTCCTTGGAAAAAGTCAAAAATAGAAGCCACAAAGACGCTTCTCGTTTCAAACGTGGGGGATGATTTTAGTGGTGCATGGATGAAGCTGAAGAGTCAGAAAATGGTGGACAACGACTATGATGACACATCAGTCTGAACTTTTCCACTTAGTCATGAATACCACACCATCAGGTCATTTTTATGGACTCTTGGTTCAGTTAACGACCCGTTTGAAGGTTCTTTTCATGCCGTGTTACCTTTTTATTGTTAAAGTTAGTCGTGTGATCAAAAACATGAAAGGAGAACGGCGTGATGAAGCTGCCTGATCCAATCAGAACCAGCGACATCACAGTTATTACACCAGAGCGCCCCATTTCTGCTTCTAACATGAAAATCTTCTTCCTGGAGACGCTCGTCTCTGATTGGCTGTAGACAGTAGCTGCAGGCGTCTGCTTCAGTGCCACATAATGTATGATTGGAAAATCACTGCGTTCTGAAGAAACGTCGGGTCGGGTCGGGGGGCGCAGGGTGGGATCGTACAGGGACAGAAGTTGATGAGATTTGATTGGTATCTATTATTGATTCTGTTTATTGGTCTGATTCTCTTATTTAACACAAACATCCGAACACGGCGTCGAGCTGTCTGTTGTCATGTAATGTGTCGCTCTGTTCAGAAGCATTGGTACTTGTTGGCTGATGTTTAACCGTGTTGCTGATGTTTCCACGCTGTCTTGAAATGATCATTTTACAGACGTTTATCAGCTCTGTTGTTGTTCTTCTGTCCGCCATGATTCCTCCTCGCTGTGCGTGTCCGGCAGCGTCAACGCTTCAGCTTGACGTCACGGTTCTGCAGCTGTCGATGAGCTCGGAGGCGTTTGGTCTCTCGGTTCCTGTCCCTGTTTGTACAGTAACAGCAGGATTACATTTAGAGCTGAAACAATTAGTTAATTAATCCAGGAAAATAACAGGTGACCATTTTATAACTGATGAACCGTCATCACAGATTAATCGAGGATCAAAGAGTTGTATTTTGACTTGACCGTGAATGTCACCTGTTCATGAATTGGAGACTGTCGCCACGTGCTCTTATTTTGAAAGCATTTATGTGTTATAGAGCTGAACAGCTGATGACTGAAGTCCGTTCATGTTGAAGTTCACTGTGTGAAAAAAAACAGCTGCCATTTTGTCTCCTGATGTTTGATGAGTGCTCGCTGTCTGCTGCACGTGTCACGTCCCCTTTCTCTTTCTGTTTGTAACTCGGCTGTTGAACGTGTTCGTGTCACGACTCGTCCCAGATCAACTGTGAGAGATAAATACAGCAGAGAGGCGCACGGCTCGCCATAACTCCACATGTTGACGCCGAAAGCAGCCGCTCGTGACATTCCTGAGACGTTGGCAGAATATTTGAGACGCACGTCGTAGATTTTGAATACCGGGGAAGCCGATAACGTCTCTGATTTTTGATGAACGCGAGTGAAAGAATGTGTTTAACACATTAATTAGATGTTTTCCTGCTGAAGTGAGGTGGAGAGCAGACGCTTCACATCCTTTCAACACAAAAACAGGACTGCCTGACTGTTTGAAAGGCAGAGATGCCCTCACAAATCTTTGGTGATCCCTGACAGGCATCGACACCGCAAAGTAACCACTTCCTCCTTGTCTGAGGTCTGGACGGCTTCCTCCTGTTGTCCACCTGCACTAACCTGAACCTCTCCCGCTCTTCCAGGCCCTGGCCATGCCCTCGAGTGCACGGGCGGGCAATCTCAAAGACCCGGATGTGGCGGATCTCTTCTGCAAAGATGATCCGGAAAAGCTGTTCGCCGACCTCCGTGAGATCGGCCACGGCAGCTTCGGAGCCGTTTATTTTGTGAGTATGACTCCGAGTCCAGATGTTTGTTTGTTTGTGTGTGTCTCTACTGTCAGCCCTGTGCGCACGCTTGGGTCGGGTTATGATAGAAAAGAACTAGTGCGACCACGTGGGAAGGTGTTTATACCTGCTCTGAACGACGGCTGAGATCCAAATCTGAGGAGCTTTCGACGTGAAGGATCAGCAGCTCTACTCACCTGATCTCTAAGGTGTCGCCGCAGCTCATTTCAGCTTGTATCCACAATCTCGTTCTTTCAGTCACTGCCCAAAGCTTGTGACCAGAGGTGAGGATTAGAACGTAGATGAACGGTCCGGTACAACCTCCACAAAACCGCCCATGCTGCATCAACCTGCCGGTCATTCGTGAACCCCACAGACGTGGACGAGGGACGTCAGCCAAACATGTTTTAAACGTGTAACATGAGGTCAAAGTCTGTCTCACGTGGATCAAACTGTTCAGACAAAGACGGCTTCGGTCCGTCCTCTTCCTCCTCACACAGCTGGCGGTCGTCTCAGTTAATCAGAACAGCTGATAGATGAATTCATAAAGCCAAAATAACTGCTCTGATAGTCAGATAAATGGCATTAAACCTGATTGTGATTAGAAGTGAAGCATTGTGGGCCTTCAAATCAATTCTCCAGACCTCAGCTAAAATCATCTGAAGTATAAAAATCGTGACTCATCAGTCCGAATCATCACAATAAGATTTCAGTTTCACACACCGTTCAGCTCTCGGTGATATTTTTCATTTTCTCTCCTGGAAGACGTTCACGGCGTCGCTTCCTTTCTCACCTCCACACAGCCGCCAATCACGGCGTGAAGTGGGCGGGAATGTCTGATTTGGAAAGTTATAGAAAATTCTGTCACAAACGTTTAAAACTACACGAGAAGACGAGGTTCACGTCCTTCATCGTGCTCAGGTTGGTTGAATCCAACAAACGGTGTCACCGTGTGGGTCTTATCTGTGTCTTCTCATTAATGAGGAAACTGAATCTGAACATTTCCCTTCCTAATTAGGCGAACAGAGTGAGCACGATGTGTGTACGCACTCAGCTGCATCTCATTTTACCTTTTTATTCTTCAGGCTGCGTTAGACGAACACCTCCACACTGTTCTCACCCAGCGTCTGAGTTTCAGAGGAGCCTTTAAAGGCCATCAGAGACGAGCTACAGAAATAGATGATGTGCATCAATTTGCATCAATTTAACCAGAGCGCCGCCGCCACTGCTTTCTACAGCCTGTCAGAGCTCAGACAGCTGACCCTAGATCAGTGTTTGTAACTCCATGTTGTAACAATGTAGCAGATGTTGGCAGTCTGACTTCATGTCGTCTGTGTCATCACAGCAGCAGCATCCTCACGTGGGATCAAACACGTGTAATAGATTACTTTATATGAAACAGATCATTGTGTACATTTTAGTTCTCCTCTCACTGAACATGTCTGTTTGATCTTTTGCCGCCACCATGTGATGAAAAGACATTTTATTGTTGTCTGATAAACCATAAAAAGTTGTTGATGATGCACTCGGGGGGGGGGGCGTACTAATTTTTCATCCAATGAAACGCTTTCTCTTTTCTGACGCCGCAGGAGTAGAGTGCTTCCTGTTTGATCTGGTCTGTGAGTGACTGTGAGGGCTGCTACAGTCATCTCTGTCCGGGCCTCACTGATTACTGTACAGAACCACAACTTTACAACTTTATTCACACTGGATCAGATTTTAGGCACAATGTATTTGCTGCTTTTCCCTCTGATGTCCTCCGACTGCTCAGCTAACGACCCCACGGGTGTCTTTAACGACCCCACGGGTGTCTTTAACGACCCCACGGGTGTCCTTATGATGGTAAGATTGTATCAGTAGAGCCAAAGCTAATATAATAAAGCTAATACAGCTAACACTGAGGATCCAGTTAGAGCTGGTGTTGATGTCCCTCAGCCCCGGGATGCCAGGAGCCAAACCCGGCAAGAAAACCACCTTGGTGGGCTGCTGTATTCCCTGTTAGACTGGACACAGACTGAGGCTGTGTTTGGTCTGTGTAACCTCCCCTGAGTAAATAAAGTCAGTGTTTTCTCTGAGTAACTGTGTGTGTGTGTGTGTGTCGTCCAACAGGCCCGAGATGTGCGCAACAATGAAGTGGTGGCCATCAAGAAAATGTCGTACAGCGGCAAGCAGACGAACGAGGTGATAAAGCACAAAGAAAACGTGTCCGTCTCTAAAGTGTGATTAAAACACTCGACGAGGACTCACTCAGTGTTTTTGTGTTCACGTGCAGAAATGGCAGGACATCATCAAAGAGGTGAAGTTCCTGCAGAAACTCCGTCACCCGAACACAATCGAGTATCGAGGATGTTACCTGAAGGAGCACACGGCATGGGTACGTCTCAGTCAAGAGGTGTTGTGTTTGATGACAAGCTTTGAAAATACACGAGTATATTCTAATAACTCTAACCTGTCCTTCCTCCACCTCCTGTTGGATTGTTCCTCCGTCAGCTGGTGATGGAGTACTGCCTCGGCTCGGCCTCAGACCTCCTCGAAGGTCAGTTTGACACTCATCACTTCCTGTTTTTAAGATGATTCGTCAGTCTCTTGTTGTTTGACTCTTCTTCTTCTCTCTCCTCTCAGTTCACAAAAAGCCGCTGCAGGAGATCGAAATCGCTGCTATTACCCATGGTGCACTGCAGGGATTAGCATATCTTCACTCTCACAACATGATTCACAGGTAAAGTCTTTGTCTCACCTCTCATGTCACTGTATTAATGTTTCACACCGCTGACGTCCGATTGTGTCCTGCAGGGACGTGAAGGCGGGAAACATCCTGCTGACGGAGCCGGGTCAGGTCAAACTCGGGGACTTTGGTTCTGCTTCCATTGTGGCTCCGGCCAACTCCTTCGTGGGGACGCCATACTGGTGAGTCCATCCAGAAGCCGCCGTCCTCCTCTTCTTCTACACCATCTTTATGTTTCACACACACTGTGAGAGTCTTTACATGTCGGGTGTCTGCTTCACAGGATGGCTCCAGAGGTGATCTTGGCCATGGATGAAGGCCAGTACGATGGCAAGGTGGACGTCTGGTCGCTGGGCATCACCTGCATAGAGCTGGGTAAGTCAGACTCTGATGGTGTGTGTGTGTGTGTGTGTGTGTGTGAATAAAGTCAGACGTGATCTAATGACGTGTGTGTTGTCTATTTGACAGCGGAGAGGAAGCCCCCACTGTTCAACATGAATGCTATGAGTGCCTTATATCACATCGCTCAGAATGAAAGCCCCATCCTTCAGTCCAATCACTGGTGAGAACATCTCCTCTGTTCATAGGTCGACCTTCACAGAAACAATGAACTTCTGAATCAAGACTAAGATGGAATTAATAAATGATCTCCATGAAGTGACAGAGAGAAAACATCTTTGATGGAAACGATCTGACAGAGACAAATCTTTTTATTCAGACGTTAAATCGCCGTGTTCGTTCAAACTCAACAGAAACTAAATAAAACTTTAAACCTTCGTTAGTCTCTCCACAGCTCCAACAATCACCAGCTCTGGTTTGGTCGATATAAATCTCTAATTCTGAGCCCGACCTCCATCAACACGACTGTTTGTCTCGTGGCTTTGAGCACGTCGACGTAGCAGCTGTTTGTAGTTTAACAGAAATGATCTAAAGGCTGAATTACACGGGCACGGATGCGTCGGTTCCGTGTGTGCCGCGGTGGCCACCGGAGCGAATCACGGCTGTTCTAGTTTATGTTTCAAACACCACCAGAACCTCACAGTGGCCCGGTTCAGAAGTGTCTCTCCACTAAGCTGTTCTATTTGGACGGACACCATGTTAATCTGCACAGAGCAGCTTGAGCTGACAGGAAGTCAGACACAAACAGCTGATTTTCAAAATAAAACAAACACAAACACTCCGGAGACGTGACCGGTGGAGTTTGGACTTTCTCTTTTAAGAAGTTGTGTCTCTGTCGGATTCTTTCATGATGTTGTCACTCTTGGATCAAACCTTCTGAACCTGTCGGCAGTAAAAACATAAAAACATGAAATAACTCGTCGTGTTTCTCTGCAGGTCTGATTCCTTCAGAAACTTTGTTGACTCTTGCCTACAGAAGATTCCCCAGGACCGGCCTACCTCGGACGTGCTGCTCAATGTGAGACCTCACCTCACTGCTCACACAGCTGATTTATTCATTCACTCACACACACACACACACACACACACACACTAACACTTGCTCATGTGTTCATCGTTTCCTTCCTGCAGCATCGGTTCTTGTGCCGCGAGCGTCCGCTGACCGTCATCATGGATCTGATCGCACGGACCAAGGATGCCGTGCGAGAGCTGGACAACCTGCAGTACCGCAAGATGAAGAAGATCCTGTTCCAGGAGACCCAGCAGAACGGGCCGGTGTCTGAGGGAGGGGAGGACGAGGAGGTGAGGAGAGGGGAGGAGAGGACAAGGAGGGGAAGAAAGGTTGAAGCCGAGGAGCAGAAGTGGGGATGAAGGGAGGAAGGTTGCATGGCTTTAAATGCTAACTGTGTGTGTGTGTGTGTGTGTGTGTGTGTGTCAGGAGGTGGAGCAGTACCTGTTGCGGACTGGCACCGTGAACAGCATGGAGAGCTCCCAGTCTGTTCCCAGTATGTCCATCTCAGCCAGCTCTCAGAGCAGCTCCGTCAACAGCCTGGCCGACGCCTCCGACGACAGCAGCAGTGAGATGGCCATGATGCAGGAGGGCGAGCACACCGTCACCTCCAACAGCTCCATTATCCACCGACCCACGGTAAGACTGACCAGGACCAGAACCAGCTCCGGTCCTCTTGCTTCATGTTCACACTTATTTATAGATGATTTTTCAAATTTAGGGTGTAGATGTGAAACAGTTTGATAAAGAGTTGGGTCAATAGATGTCGGATTTAATGTGTCTCCTCCTCCTCCTCCTCCTCAGGGTCAGGATAACATCTATGACGACCCTTACCAGCCAGAGATGGACCAGCCTCAGGCTCCCTCAGCTGGACGCCGTCGAGCTTATTATCGCAACCGTGACCACTTCGCTACCATCCGAACCGCCTCATTGGTACGTTTACTCAGCGAGCCCTCCTCCTCCTCCTCTTCCTCTGTTGGTTTAGTGCTCGTATCATTTAAAAGATGACACAAAGAGTTAACTTCTTCTTCCTCCTCCAGGTGACCCGTCAGATCCAGGAACACGAGCAGGGCTCGGCGCTGCGAGAGCAGATGTCCGGGTACAAGCGAATGAGGCGGCAGCACCAGAAGCAGCTGATGGGTCTGGAGAACAAACTGAAGGCTGAGATGGACGAGCACCAGCTGAAGCTGGACAAAGAGCTGGAGAACCAGAGGAACAGCTTCTCCACCGAGGCTGACAAGCTGGTCAAGAAGCACCAGGCCATCCTGGAGAAAGAGGTGAGGCCTCGTGTATATCAGGGCGTCCGTGTGACCACACTGAGTCATCTCAGCAGGAACTTTAATGACGTTTGTGTCCGCCTGCAGACCAAAGCAGCTCTCACAGAAGAGAAGAAGTTCCAGCAGCACATACTGGGCCAGCAGAAGAAGGAACTGACCAGTTTACTGGAGTCACAGAAACGCCAGTACCGCCAGCGCAAGGACCAGCTGAAAGAGGTACAGCCAACATTTCACATACCCCAAACCAGAGCACGCTCAGTTCCCCTCAGGTCCACCAGACGTGACTCATCCACACCTTTTCTGTACTAACAGGAGCTGAGCGAGAACCAGTCGACCCCGAAGCGAGAGAAGCAGGAGTGGTTGATCCGTCAGAAGGAGTGTCTGCAGCAGATGCAGGCGGAGGAGGAGGCCAGCCTGCTCAGGAGGCAGCGGCAGTACTACGAGCTGCAGTGTCGCCAGTACAAGAGGAAGATGCTGCTGGCTCGCCACAACCTGGAGCAGGACCTGCTCCGAGAGGTACCATAGCCCCCCGTGGTCCTGGTTAACCGTCCCGTTAACAAACGTTTGTTCAACTTTATTTGTGCTGACCTCCTTGTCTCCTCCTCCTCCTCCAGGACCTGAACAAGAAGCAGACCCAGAAGGACCTGGAGTGCGCCATGCTGCTGCGGCACCACGAGTCCACCCAGGAGCTGGAGTTCAGGCAGCTGAGCTCGGTGCAGCGAACCCGGGCTGAACTGATCCGAACACAACATCAGACCGAGCTCACCAATCAGATGGAGTACAACAGGCGTCGCGAGCAAGAACTGCGACAGAAACACGCCATGGAGGTCCGGCAGCAGCCCAAGAGCCTCAAGGTATGTAGGAGACCGGGTCAGAACCTCAAGTCCTGGAGATCATTTACATCACATTACATGTGTGTTTTATGATTCTTTCAGTCCAAAGAGCTGCAGATCAAGCGTCAGTTCCAGGAGACCTGTAAGATCCAGACCCGCCAGTACAAAGCCCTGAGGAACCACCTGCTGGAGAGCACTCCAAAATCCGACCACAAGGCCGTCCTCAAACGCCTCAAAGAGGAACAAACACGTAAGCTGGCCATCCTGGCCGAGCAGTACGACCACTCCATCAACGACATGCTGTCCACACAGGCTGTGAGTAAGGCAAGGAAACCTCCGCGCACCTTCTACACCTGAAATCCGTACCTCAACACCCAATCCACTGCACCACCACCACCACCACCATCATCACCACCATCATCACCACCATCATCACAAGCAACACCAGAACCTCACAAACTCACGAAAAAGACTCCAAACGTCGCTGCTCGTTCCATCGTCTCGTTGCCGGTTCTGACGCTCGTCCCCATTTTGTTCCCACAGTTGCGGCTCGATGAGACGCAGGAGGCCGAGTACCAGGTGCTTCGGATGCAGCTGCAGCAGGAGCTGGAGCTGCTGAACGCCTACCAGAGCAAGATCAAGATCCACACCGACACCCAGCACGAGCGCGAGGTCAAGGACCTCGAGCAGAGGGTGTCGATCCGCCGGGCGCTGCTGGAGCAAAGGGTACGAACACACACCGTCCTGCTTAATGACTTTGAACCTTAGTGTCGCTCTTTTAGCAATCTTCAACATTTGGTTGTCAGCTTAGCTTCGTTAGCTTTGTTGTTTGTCGTGTTGCGTCTCTAACAGTCTGCTTGTCTGTTGTCAGATCGAGGAGGAGATGCTCTCTCTGCAGAATGAGCGTTCAGAGCGGATCCGGACGTTGCTCGAGCGTCAGGCTCACGAGATCGAGGCCTTCGACTCGGAGAGCATGCGCCTTGGCTTTAGCAACATGGCGCTGACCGGCATCCCGGCCGAAGCCTTCAACCAGGGCTACCCGACCCCCAGCCCGTCCTCGGGCTCCAGCGGCTGGCCGTCCCGGCCCGTCCCCCGCTCGGGCAGCCACTGGAGCCACAGCGTCCAGAACTCGGTGGCGACTCCGTCCTGGCGCAGCCAGAACCACGGCGGGGGAGGCTTCAGCCGCGCCGAGTCCATCACCTCCTCCCACGGCCTCGGCAGGGACAGCGAGCTGCACAAGAGCGCCAGGGGCCACCCCTCCTCTTCCTCCTCCACCACCACCACCTCCGCCTCCCACCATCACCAGCAGCACTACCTCCCCCAGCACTACCAACACCACCAGAGCACGCCGCAGCTGTACCGCGACAGCCACGAGCGCGACAGCCGGGAGCGCGAGCGCGAGCGAGCCAGGGAGTGGGTGGGAGGAGGAGGCCACTACCCCCATCACTCCCAGGGCCACCACCACCACCAACACCAACACCACCACCACCACCTCTCCTCCCACGCCTCCTCCCAGTCCCTGGCTCTCCTGCCTCCCCCACCGCCGCCTCCCCCCATCTCCCTGTCCTCCTCCTCCCCTCCCTCCTCCGCCTCTTCTTCTTCATCATCACAGGGAGGTTACGGAGGCGGCGGCCTGAGCGTGCGGGGCCCCAGCCTGATGGCCCTCAGGAACAGCCCCCAGCCTCTGAGGAGGACGGCGTCTGGGGGCCCGGGTGGCGGCAGCGACGGCGGGCTCAGCCGGAGCACGTCGGTCACCTCGCACATCTCTAACGGCTCTCACCTCTCGTACTCGTGAAGGCGCCCGACGCCTCGCCTCGTCTCTGATTTGCGAGCGCCGTCCTGCTTCTGTAGAGAAATCAAACACACAGGGCTACGAGGCGTCCACGCAAACACAGAGCAGAACCAGAACCACGCCCGCTGCGGAGACGAGGCGTGTTTTTAATATGTTTTAAAAAGACAAAAACAACGTTTTAAAAGTGTCAATTTTATGATCTCCTTTCCTGACGCGAGCGGAAAGAGAACGAGTGTTACGACCCCGAGGATCGCTGCTGACCTCCACAAACAAAACAAACGTCCCCGTGAGAAAACGAGCCGACTCGATTTAAGATCCGACAGAAAAAAAGAGCCCGAGGTCTGTCCGGTCATCGCGTGACACATCCAATTGCACAGTATTGAGACAGTTTAGCTGTCCTGTCGGACCAGTTTGAGATTCAGGTTTGAGCTGAGACCTTCAGGTGTTCAGGTTTAAACCCGACCTGAGACCTTCAGGTGTTCAGGTTTAAACCTGAGTTTAGACCTTCAGGTGTTCAGGTTTAAACCCGACCCGAGACCTTCAGGTGTTCAGGTTTAAACCCGACCCGAGACCTTCAGGTGTTCAGGTTTAAACCCGACCTGAGACCTTCAGGTGTTCAGGTTTAAACCTGAGTTTAGACCTTCAGGTGTTCAGGTTTAAGGTTGAGCCGTTGAGTGGGTTTAAATATTTTTCTTTCAGTTTCAGAGCGACAGTTGTGGAGCTTCCACTCGGCTAGCGGTGCTTTAAAAACCACTGTAACTATGTAAATATCAGTCGACTGTAAACGCAGTTTTTTTGATTTCTAAGTGTTTCATACGTTCAGCGGGGCGGCGGGGAGGGACGGGCGGGCGGGCGAACGGTTGGGGATGACCAAGGGAAGATTTCTTGAACACATTTCTTTTATTTGTAGTGATAAGACTCTGTATAAGACAATTAAACAAACACTGCCATCTCTTCGCTGGGCTGACCCGAGACGACTCTACCACTGCCCTTTAAGTCGAGGCGTGAGCCGGTCCGTTGTCTCAGCTCGAGTCAGACAGTCAGGTGTTCAGAACAGAGGGAGCGTAACATTAGCAAGTCTCCATAAGACTCTATACAATCAGACCTTATTGCTGCAGCCAGTGAGGTCGCCTCCTGCTGGCCATTAGAAAGAATGAAGGTTTAAGCAGCTTGGAGTGATTAGCTGAAGTTTGATCATACGTGTACGACGTAAGAAGAACATGTTAGTGTGGAGCGGTCTCTGTTGGTCATACTGGCTTGATCAAGCCTGGAAAAGTCCTGGAAAATGACCTTGAGAAAAGAGCGGGTAGCCTGATATAAAAGCAGATATTTCAAGAGCAGGTTTGGTTTAGTGTGCACTCCAGCCTGCTGGAACACTCGTCACTAAACACAAACATCTGAGCTGAGACAGAGCGAGCACGTGCTTTGGTGTAAATAATAAATCGCGACATGTCGCACAGATGTCGGCGAGTATTTCTCGTTTTGTTCTGAACACTCTGATCCGCCCGCGGTGCCGCCGCCTGACTCGAGTCTCAAACAACAAACCGAGAAAAACGTACCCAAAACGTCGGCGGAGTTCTCCGTTAACGGGACGCTGCCAGAGTGAGCGAGCCGAGCGCGACGTGTGTGTGTGCGTTAATGAGTGTGTGTGTGTGTGTGTGTGTGTGTGTGCGGCTTACCTTCCACCTCCACCTCCACCTCCACCTCCACCTGTTCCCACACAGTTTGGTCTGCATCTGTAGATAAGATGTACATGTGACATTACAGAGTAAACTCTGTGCATGGATCTCGTGTACAGACGACATTTGTATGGATAACATGCACACTACCTATTTATATAAATGTAAGATACCTGTAAATGTGTCAGGTATGCTGAAGATTGTTCACTGTCCAAACACTTACCAGTGTACATAAAAGCACTAACTTTGAGACTGTGTTAGAGTAATAATAATGATTATTTTGTCACGTGACTTCAGCCCATTTGTACTAGATTCAGACAGATAGATGCTATCATTATTATTACCTCTGCTGCAGTTGGAATATTTATGTTGTACGCTAATTTTTAAAAATGTATTTGCCAATTTTGACCACTAGGTGGGGGAATAAGCGCAATGTTACTGTGATAGAGTTATAACAAACAAAAAAAAGAGAAAAAATATTCATGTTTTTAAAGGAGGACAAAAGGACTACCTTTCCCAGCATTCCTGTCGAGGTCTCAGGGAAGGAGTCTACAGTTCTGGGCAGGGCTGCGTTCCACTTTGTTTTTGTTTTTTTTATTATTTTGAGCCAGTATTAAAACGTGGAGCGTCCACAGTCGAGCTGACGCAGCTCCAGATTCTTTCACTACATTTTGGTGCCATGTTTGTAGTTTTATTTTGTTTCGCACTCTTTAACTTCCCCCAAACACACTGTAACCTGCAAAATACGGAGTCCCAAAGAGGTCGAGATCAAAACAACGATCTAACCACAAGTGACAAAATGTGAGAATTAAACTCGACTCATTTTATTTTTTTATTGAGTTTTATTAATTGGTCGTTTTAACAGTCTGTTTTTATTTTTTCCAGTGAGACTTCATCTCACCTTTTTATTTCTTATGTTTCATTTTATGTCGTAAAAATCGACTTTATGAAGTTAAAAACAAACTTTTCAACATTCAAAAAAAAAACTAAAATAAAACAAATGATGAAATAAGTTAAAGGTCCGGTGTGTCAGATTCATATGGCTCCTTATACAGAATATAATCTTCATAACCCTTTTGACTTTTATATCAACAGACAAACTAAACTTTCACATTTTTGGCTTGTTCGCAGCCTCCATACTTTCTCTTTCACACTCTGCTGAGGGGTGAGGCGAGGGGTTTCAATCAGCCACACATACCGGACCTTTACAGTCGTGAGACGAGCTTTAATTTCTTCATTTATTTTCACAGTTATTAATCTGACCACTTCGGGGCTCCGCTCTTCTTCTTTTGTTCCTCCTCATTTTATTTTGCACAGTCCGAATGGGTAGAAAAAAAAAAAATCATCCGGTCACTTCCTGCAGCGGCGTACCCCGCCACCCGCCTCCCCTCTGTCACGTGACCCTCGGTCGCCGCTGCAGGACGCGCTGACCTCCGCGTGATCTGATGCTGTCTGTCATGTCTACCTCATTTGCACTGATAGTAAAAGAATGTTTGGACGGAGACGAGACAAATTTTAGTTTCTTTTATTTGTGCAAATGTTGACGAGGAGCCGAATGAGAGCCGAGAGGACGGAGACGAGGACGTCCTCCTCACAGGACAGGACAGAGACGTCCTCACTGGACGCTGGAAGCTGTTTTTTCTTTAGATTTCCCTCCGCTGTTTCACCTTTGCTGGACTTTAAATCCCTCGTTGAGACACTACAGATGTCTGCTGCGTTGATCTTTGATGGAAGCGTTTGGCGGGAACCTGCTGGTGGCGGGCGGTGACCCGTTTACGTCTTGCCGTCTTCAGAACCTCAAGAGAACGTTTGAACCGTGAGATTTCATTTTGCCAACTTGTTTTTTTTTTTCTTTTACACGCATCGTTTTGTACGAAGTTTGAGTGCTGACCATTCCTGTGTTATCTCTGCCAACTCGAGCTGCACTGGGGACGACCACATGTCTCCGGTTTATCACATGTTCGAGTCCCAATACTGTGAGTAGTTCAATGACATCAGGAGTTCTGTGTTTTCATGTCAGAATTAAAGGAACATTTGGGGAAATTTTCATGTTTGCCGTCTTCAAGAGTCACATGACACGAGATTTATATTAATGAACAGATGTTTGTGTTCTGGATCAATCTGCAGATTATTTTTATTTTGAATCAGTCATTTAATGGACAGAAGACGAGTTAAAGATGTTTTCATGATTTAAATTTGTCTATAAAAGTCCAAAGCTTCGCAGATATTCAGTTCATGGTCACATCAAACAGAAAAAGGAAGTTTCAGTGACTCTTCTCCAGTTTGTTCTGTGGTGCGTTCAAAGACACAGTGACGTTTGAATCATGGAGGCCGTGAAATAGTTTAAAAAATGTTTTGTGTCTGTGACTTGATGGCAAACAGGCAAATTTCCCAGAGTGCTGTTCTTTGTTTTCTTTGGGTCCATCTGTTTCCTGGTGCAGTTTTAAATGTTTCCGCCTCGACCTCTGCAGGCAGGAAACGCCTCCACCCCTCCAAAATAAAAGACACCCCTGACTGTCTGTCTGGCTGTTTGAGGCCGGCAGGTTCAAAACTGACGTGATGGTGATGGTGATGGTGAGGATGATGATGATGGTGAGCAGGAGGATGGATGCTGTGAGGAGGTGTGGATGGATTTATGTTCAGGTCAAACAAAATGTTGAAAGAAGAGTTGTACAGAAACGTAACAAAATAATTTTGGAGAAATAAACGAACAAAAAGAGAAACGACGACTTTGTTTTACTTATTTCACATTTATAAATCATATTACAGTTTGTGTTACATGATTACATTCTAGCTCTACTAATAATTTTATAACAGATGACATCATACTTGATTACTTAAGTACTTATATTGTGTTAAACTTTTCCAAACAAAATTTAAACTTTTATTATTTCCTGAATTTTTTGTTTTAAATGTACATTTTCATTCACTGCATGATCAGAGTGTTTACTGAGTCTGATCAGAACCAGGACCAGAACCAGGTTTATTGCCAAGCAGCTTTTCACATAAAGGAATTTGTGTGAAATATAAAATATAGTATATAGTATAAAATATCAACAATATAAATACATGTGCAGTTTGTGCATGTGGGACATATTTAACAAAACGCCATCGTTCACAGGAAGTAAGGTAAAGAGTGTGTTAATGTAACGTTTATTTAACGTTTATGTAACGTTAATGTAACATGTAGGTCTGGGTGGATGGTGACTCAGAGTCAGTTTCTATCTTTCATCCGTTTGCTGCTTTAATCACGGTTCTTTCAGGTCCTTGAAATCCTTGAAGGTTTGTGAATTTGAGGAAGAAAATAATATTGAGCCCGGAAAGTCCTTAAAATCCTTGAATCTGTCGTTGGAAGTTTAGGGAATCCTGTTTAATATTTTTAATATTTCCAATTTTATTTTTCATCAAAAACAAAAAACACAAAAAAACTCAAATGTTTAAATTAAAATAATTAATTAAATAAAATTATGTACATCAAACGTGTGTGTTGCAAAATAAATACAATCAGATGTTCCTTTAATATTCAGATGACAGATATAAATACAAAGACTCTTCCTGTCTAATAAGTATTTTTATTTATTTATTTATTATAATTAATGACCTTCTTCTTGTCCTTCCGGTAACGTCAGAGAAGAAACACCTAAAAATAGCTCTTCGATGTTTCTGGGGGGACGTTATTAAAGGGGAGGCGCACGCTGAGAGCTACGTCATGACGTCACGACCCACCGGAGCTACGCCGTAATCAAGCTAGACAGAAACAGGAAACACAGACCGGAAAGAGAGATTTTCTTCTTTAAAAATAAAAGCACAAGAACGTAACTTGAGTGATGTTGGTGAATCCAACATTACAAACCGGAAGGTAGACAGTGGAGGAGAAAGGAAGTGTTCTAATACAACACTGTAAAAATACTGACTGACTTAAATGAACTGTCAAAAAAGTCCAGTACGCTGAATGAGTCGCGATAGTGCTTTTTTATTTTGAAAACAGATTCACCGGAAGTCGTGCTCTTATTGACGGAAGATGCTGTGAGGAAGTCGTCGCTCAGAAAACATCAAACTGTTACTGTCGCCGAGTTGCTCCGTCAAATCGTCCAACTTTCATCCAGACACTCACCGACACGAAGAGACGACAAAAGCCCGCCACAATCATCAAAGATGGCGCAGGAAAATATCTTCTTCTTCGTCCCCAATTTGATCGGTGAGATTTTACCGCCTCTGCTAGCACGGAGCTAGCTCAGCGTTAGCCAACAGAGAGAGAGAGAAGTCAGAGTTCATCAAATATTTTCAATAAATAACAAAATGTGACATTTTTATCCATTTATGTTTAAGCCTAGTTTAGCTTCTTTACACATTTATTTTTACTTTTAGTTTCTGCTTCGTTCAGACTGAAATATTTGACACTTAAATCAGTTCAGGCCTCTAAAATCCTTCAAATTAAAACGTCAAATCTCTCTGAAGATGAACTTTAATGTCCAAAATCTGTGATTAAATGTCACAATTTGATTTAATAAAATCAAAAATGTTAATTATAAAAGCCCTCACCTGAAACATTTACTGTAAATCTGCTGAAATGATTCATCAGATTTTAAGCTTCAAGCTTTCAAGCTTCTTAAATATTTTTGATTTATTGCTTCTTTTTTTTTTTTTGTGCTTTAAAGAGAATTTAGATTTACATTGTCCCGTCTGTAACGTCGTATAAATGCAGTCATCACAGAAATGTCGTCAAAGATTCAGTAAAAAGACAAAAATAGAAGGTTTGAACAGTTTAATATTTAAATATTGACATAAATTCACTGACCTGATAAACAGACACTGTGACAGGAAATGCTTCGTGGTCCCGCCCTTTCTTCTGTGCTCGTTTCCTGTGTCGGACCCCGTCAGCTGAACCTCAAATACACTCCTCAGGGCTGAATTCATCACGTTTCTGATCCACTCGTGTGTTTTGGACCTGCAGGTTACGCCCGGGTCGTCTTGGCGCTGCTCTCCTTCTACCTGATGCCGTGCTGTCCGTGGCCCGCCGTCTTCTGCTACCTGCTCAGTGCTCTGCTCGACGCCTTTGATGGCCACGCTGCGCGGGCGCTGAATCAGTGTACGTATAAAATATCTGTCGACTCTGTGTCCGACCTTCAGGGTTAAAAACAATAACAAAGCTGTCCATGGAGACAGACACAACCCAGCTAAACAGCTGTTTTTCACAACTTCCTGTTTCCTGTCATGTTTTCTTTCAGCCACTAAGTTTGGAGCCATGCTGGACATGCTGACAGACCGCTGTGCCACCATGTGTCTGCTGGTCAACCTGTCCCTGCTCTACCCGTCTTACACCTTCCTGTTCCAGCTCAGCATGTGTCTGGACATCGCCAGCCACTGGCTGCACCTGCACAGGTACGTCACCTGCACAGGTACGCCCTCAGCTCTCAGTGGTTTCAGTGTTACAGTTTAACATCAGTCCCCACAGTGGACAGTTGTGCATAACTAACCGCCAACGTAGACCAAAAACTCTGAGCAGCTCAGGAAGATCAGCTGACAGTCAGCTGACTTCCTTGTTTCTATTTTCAGCTCAACAATAAAAGGATCCGCCAGCCACAAGACCATCGACCTCTCTGGAAACCCCATCCTCCGTCTCTACTACACATCCAAGGTGAGGACACACAAGCAGACTGTCTAAAACCTGGACGTAGTCTCCGTGACGTCCCCGCAGACTGTCTAAAACCTGGACGTAGTCTCCGTGACGTCCCCACAGACTGTCTAAAACCTGGACGTAGTCTCCGTGACGTCCCCGCAGACTGTCTAAAACCTGGACGTAGTCTCCGTGACGTCCCCACAGACTGTCTAAAACCTGGACGTAGTCTCCGTGACGTCCCCGCAGACTGTCTAAAACCTGGACGTAGTCTCCGTGACATCCCCGCAGACTGTCTAAAACCTGGACGTAGTCTCCGTGACGTCCCCGCAGACTGTCTAAAACCTGGACGTAGTCTCCGTGACGTCCCCGCAGACTGTCTAAAACCTGGACGTAGTCTCCGTGACGTCCCCGCAGACTGTCTAAAACCTGGACGTAGTCTCCGTGACGTCCCCGCAGACTGTCTAAAACCTGGAAGTAGTCTCCGTGACGTCCCCACAGACTGTCTAAAACCTGGACGTAGTCTCCGTGACGTCCCAACAGACTGTCTAAAAGCTGGAAGTAGTCTCCGTGACGTCCCCACAGACTGTCTAAAAGCTGTCTTGTCTCCTGCAGCCGGTTCTGTTCGTGATGTGTGCCGGGAACGAGCTCTTCTTCTGTCTGCTCTACCTCCTCCATCACATCGAGGAACCTGCTGGTGAGACGTTTCTTCTCTTCAGCCTTGTGTCAGATTTCAGGTGGTAGCATGTTGAGATGTTCTTCAGTGTGTTCTGACCCGCTCTCTCTGCTTCAGCGTGGCTCTACTGGCTGCAGGGACTCTGCGGGATCATCTGCCTCCTGAAGTCCGGCATCAGCCTCCTGCACCTCATCACCGCCTCCCAGAACATGGCCGCCCTCGACGCTGCCGAGCGAGAGAATAGCAGGAAGTCGCAGTGAGAGAGGAGCGAGCGAGAGCTTCAGCGGCGAGTCGGACGTGTTTTTTTTTATTTCTGATTGTTTTTAATGGTAACGGTCGACACGAAGGTGACTATAAAGACGTGAAATGAGAAAGAAAAAGACGTTTATGACCAAATATCACAACATTAATATTCCAGATGCAGCCAGGCGTCCACAGTGTTCTGGGCTCTGATTTATTTCACAAGTTTACAGGCAGGTTTCTTAAAGGAGACAAAATCTGTCCTCAGTTTGTCCCTCGTTTCACAACCGAGTCACAGATTTGGTGTACGTATCTACAGTTTATTTATCTATATAAATATATAGAATATTATTCATTTTTTACACTCCTATCATACGAACGAGGACAATATAGATATTTTTAATCAATATAACAGTCTTATCGAGCTGCGTGACACGATGAAGCCACGTCTTTACGAGTGACAAAGATCTGTCTGATGTTTGAACTTGTTTCACTTTTCTATATCAGAGCTGCGTGAGCGGAAGAAAGAGACGTCTTTCAAAGTGTTTTAAAAGTGGAGACATGCGGCTGTTTTACTGAGTCTGCAGGGAGTTCAAGTTTAATTTATTTACCCTGAGGCTGCCATCTTTGTTTGGATCAGGAAGCTACAGGAGAATCCTGACTTCAGAAACACGTTCAAGATCACAAACTGCAGCTACAAATGTTTTGACTGTTGAACAACTTCATGGTCTAAAATTATCTGAGGAGCTCTTTGTTCTCGTTGAACAGTCAAATATTCACTGTGTTCCTGTGAAATGAATCTAGAGCCCAGAAACAAGAAGCTGCTGCTGCTGATCACAGAAAGAGAAACACGTCTTCATACATACACAACATTTTGTCGTGTTTCTGAGTGACGCTGGTCCTGTTTGTTGTTTGCTGGTCGGTGTCTCTGATCTTAAAACGACAATCGAAAATCAAATTTATAAAAAAGTGTGTCAGTGACAGTAAAGTGAAGCCAGATTAAACTAAAATATTCTAAATATATATTTAAAATGTGGAAATGAGACAAAACAAAACATACGGCTTCGGTTCTCTGACAGATATTCACAGCAGGAGTTTCACATTTTCCACCTGAACTGTTACGACGCTCACTGTGAAGCCTTTGTAGCTTCATTAATGGTGAATAAATCTGAATAATGTTTGATGTGTCAGTTATAAACCACTAATTCAAAACATCTGGAAACCTCTGGCAGTTTATGAAAAATCCCATTTGTTCGTTAAATCTGCAGTTAGAAAATAAAAATCTGTCAGTCGACCTACAAAAAGTTCAACTAGTTTTGTTTTTAGTTAACCTGCGACTGTTGTTGAGCATTTTAGTTCAACTGTTTTCTGTTTTGTTTTGTTTTGACTATTTTTTGATGTTTAGGGACCAAATAATTAATTGCAGATTGCAGATTTTGGTCGATCTACCTAAAATAAACCGGACAGCCCAGAAGTTTGTTATTGATGGTTTATAACTGCACTGTAAAACATTTGTAAGGATTTATTAGAAACCGACGCCGTAGCTTCACATTCTTCATTCAAACAAACTGTTTGTAGCATTTTTGGGGAAAATGGTGCCTGTTTTAGTTTCTCCTGTCAGGTGGGCCGATATGGCAATAATAATAATAATCCACCTTTATTCCTGATTTGTTTTATTTTATTGTTCTTTTTTTTTGATTCATAGAGAAATTGTGTCCCTGAAATTTACGACCAAGAAACTGAAGCTTTATTTGATTTTACGCAGACGATGTTCTGCTGTTCTTCTAAGTTTTATTTTGAAAAAAAACACAGTTTGTTTCGTAGACGTGTTTAAACACTCTTAAATATTCCTTTTGTGACAGTCGAGCACTGTTGTTGTTGTTGTTGTTGTTTTTGTTCATTTCTTGAGATTCCCGCTCATATTTTTGGTGATTTTGGCCCTTGAGGGATGTTGATCAGTTTGTTCTTATTTGACTTTTTGCGATGCTGTTTGTTTTTGTCGTAGAAGAGACGGGTTTATTTTTAGTCGACTTAGAAACAAATAGAAAGTTATGCAGGTCATAAGTTATACCTCATGTGAAGAGCACCGAGTATTATCGTTTTATGGTTTTGCGTTCACTGACCACACGTGTTTGCTGCTTATGAACGACTTTAACGCCAAGTTTCAATGCACAACATGTGAAAAGTGTTCAGATGTTAAGATTGACCTCTCATTTTTGAATGTATTGTTATAAAATACAAATGTATATCAACAGCAAAGCCAAGTCTGATATTGTATTTAAAAACATCAATTGTTGTAATTAATATATTTGATGGATATTTTGTTTGGTTTGAATTTACTGTCAAAGCAGCTACAAAATAAAGAAAATGAAAACCAGTCTTTTGTTGTTTTGTTTTTTTACTTTACATGCAGAGTCACTGCAGCTCCTGGAGAATCTGACGCCTTAAAATCAAGGCCTTGAATACCAGGTACAAAGTCAAGTAGAGTTGAGTTTTAATGTATGACCGCTTAGAGCTTCCGTACTGTTTCATGATGCACATATGCAAATGATCTAATAAACAAATCATAAAACTGAAATAAACACCCACAGGAGCAAAGGTCGTACTCACAGAGCCTCATACACAAATATTTATTGCCCTGCTTTCCATAGATAGATTCTTGCCTTCCAGAGTTACGGAAGCCCTAAGTGGTCATGCGTTCATACATTCAATTTTTTCTTAGGATCTCGAGATATTTATGTCGTTATCTTGAAATAATAAATGTTATTTCAAGATAACGAGATAATTTTCTCTGCTTTCCCGAGATAACAACGTGATTAATTTGAGATCTGGAGAAAACAAAATAATACAGCAACATGTAAACATACATTTAAATGATCAGATTAATCTGAATTTATATTAAATGTAAATATTAAATGTTGTATATTAAATCATTGAAATTAACTCGTTATCACCAGAAAACAGGAAATAAAGTGTATGAATGTTTGACCTCTCAGGGCTTCATGTGAAAGGGATTTCATGATGCACATATGCAAATTATTTAATAAGCAGATCATAAAAACAGAATAAAGACCCACAGGAGCAAAGGTCATACTCACAGAGCCTCACACACAAACATTTATTTCCACAGATTCTTGTCACTTCATTTACCTTCAATACAAAATAAACACAGTCCTGCTTCATTAACGTCAGCGCCATGATGGAAAGTTCATCACTGACTGATGAGATAAAACACGCCGAATTACCGCGTGACTCTTCTCTGGTGATTAAACGTCGTTTCTCGTTATAAATAATTACCGTGTATTTGAATGAAGCTCGCGTTAACGGTGAGTTTCTGTGCTCGCGGTTTGGCGCCTCTTTCTGTCTGAACAATGGACGTCATGTGAGCTCGAGGTTACATCCAGCTGTTGCACTTGCGCGCGTCGTTACCTTTAAGATGCTCGAGGATAAAGCCTTGATTTAGCTAAACCCGACACCATTTTAGCCGTTAACGGCTCGAGCTGCGTGTAGCGACCAAGGTTACGGATGACCGTCCGTGCGCGCGCGTGTGTTTTAACGGTACCGGTAAGAGAAGCGAAGCTGCGAGCGGGGGGGGGGAATTAACGGCCGAGCTGTGTGTCTCCTATAAATGTCGGATTTCATTATTTGTCGGCCTACCGTGAAGTGGCGGCGGCGGCGGAGGGGGCGCGAGGGACGGCACGAGACGAGCCCGGGGTCCGCGCGGAGGGTGCATACACAAAATACTTTCCCTTTAAAGCGGAGAGGGACAGAGGGGGTGAAGAAGAGATAAAAAAAGAAAAGGAAGAAAGACGGAGAGGGAGGGAGGAGGAGAGGAGGTGAGGAGGAGAGGAGGAGGGCGAGAAAGAGGAGTGAGGGAGAGAGTTTGAAAAAAAGAGAAAGATGGCATCCTGTCGATTCAAACACCGAGGCGGAGCCATGGACCGCGGCCGACCAGGAGCGCTCTAGTTAGGGGACGAGCTGTACGCAACGCCGAGGCTTGGGGACCCGACGCTGCGGCCTTTCTTTTTTTTTTTTTGGAGCTATCGCTAATAAATGACTCCTGATCAGCTGCTGACTATGATTAGCACGTTTCGACTACATCCTACTCATCTTCTGTATCAAAATAATCTATATTTTGCATGCAATTCACCAAATTTTATTACAGTAGACATAAGCAAATGATATTAAAATGCACCATTAAAGAAAGCATGATACCAACCATTTTGTCGCATTTACAGAATCATCTTGTCAGTGCCTGTATGCCGCCAGCAGATTGCCATATTAATTCATAACTCATATCAGCCTAATCCCTGATAAGTGTTAGTCAACTGAAGCTAAATATCATCAACATATTTCCATTAAAGCAGCGGGCAGGCAGGCAGAGAGGAGCCGCGCACAGGCCGCACATCTTGTTTTCATAGCGGCAGTTGGAGCCTCTCGCTCGGCTCCGTTGCCCTCCTCCCTCCCCTCTTTGCTCCCAGACTGGTTCGCTTTCAGCCCCTTCAGGATGGATACCTCCTGGAGTAATTTCCTCTTTCAGGTGAGTCTGGATTGATGCTGGAGCTGCTGGGTGGGTGTTTTTTTGGGGGGGTGGGTGGGGGAGGTGGTGTTGGAGGAGGAAATGGAGGGGGTGTTTGACATGTTTGCATGGGGTTAAAGAGTGAGTGGGGAGGGGGTGGTAAAGATGGAGGAGGTCACAGAGGGGTCAGGGTAAAGTTATCTCTTGGAGGTGCTCAGCTTTCTTTAATTCTTCATGCTTGGATGTTTATTAATAATAAAACTCTTCATGTAATCTAACTGTGTGCAGATTAACAGATTACAGACTGTGCAGGGGTCCCACGAGGCCCGGGGTCTCTCAGCTTTTGGGTAATTTGATGAATTTGTTTGTGAATATGGAGCACTGAATTATAAATGAGCAGGGCTCAGGTCACGTGAAGCTGACAGGATATATATAAACATATATATCTGTCCAAGGCCGTGCATGTTAGAGGCACAAATCTGCATTTTAATTATGTGCAACTAATTCACACAGTCAGTCTGGGGCTCTCTGGGGCCCCTGGATGTCTGGATGTCTGGGATAGTTTGCTCAGTTGGTAATCCAGCCGTGGTTGTCATGAAAATATCATTTTATCATCTTAGAAACATCGCTGAGGTCGGAGCGTTCCTCCTTAAACTTGTTCAGGAAGCAGCAGCCTCATCTTAAAGTCTGAATTCGTTGTCTTTTAGTTTTTAAAGTCGATTTTTTAAAATCCTCTTATTAGTCTATAAATCACTGAATGGCACCAGCTGACCTCTCGGACATGTTTCTTAGCAGCTCTCTCAGATTCTCTGCAGACAGACTCAAACAAAACCACACGGGGAGTCCACCATCAGTCACTGTGGCCGTCTGTCTGCATCTGAATCTTTTATTGAAGGAGCCTCAGTCGTCCTCTCTGACGCTGCGTCTGTGTTTATTTATTTTATTGGCTTTGATTAATTTAAAGGTCCGGTGTGTGTCAGATTTATGAGGCTATTTACAGAATATAATCTTCATAACTACGTTTTCATCCGTGTTTAATCAGCTGAACATCAGATTCGTTATGTTTTTGTTACCTCAGAATGAGACTTTATATATATAATATATATATATGTATATATAACCGCCATTTTTCTACAGGAGCCCAGAAGTTCATAGATTTACTGTCTCTTGTTCTGACCTACAAACAATTCAAAGATATTTAGATTTACTGATTTAATGATCAGAATAGTTAAATAATTAATTAGAGGACAAACTGTTTTACCTGTAGGACACAGACCGAAATCCTTCTCAAACGCATCATCCTGACCTCTGATTGGTGGAGAGCTTTAACCTCTGGTTAACCAGAGACTCTGAGTTATCGCCTCCGTCATGAATCAGCTGATTAATAACTGTGTTTCTGTTGAATTCTTCAGACGCCGTCGACTCAGAGTCAGCCTGAGACGCCTCTTCAGTCTGAGCTGCTGCCCGAGCTGACCGGTGCCGCTCAGAGTCCTCCGGCCGAGCACATCGTGACACCGCCGTCCACCGTCGACACGGCCGCCCTGAGCGAGGAGCCGCTGCCCGGTGAGGATCAGTTAGACGTTCAGATGCTTCCTGCTTTAAATAATTAGAATAATTAGAAACTTTATCAGAGACACTTTAGACGCGATCTAAATGTTGTATTTATAATATTTTGTCCCTCGTCTGTCTCCGTCAGTCAAACCTCTCGTCAAGCCGAGCCGGCCCGCTCACATCTGCGCCACCTGCAACAAAGAGTTCAAGAACAGCTACAACCTGCGGCGGCACCAGTCGGTGCACACGGGCATCAAGATGAAGGACCGCGCCACCCGTGAGAAGGAGGATGCGGCGGGGAAGGTGGGCCGGGTGGAGAAGCAGATGGTTCCTCTGTCCCTCCTCCACCTCACCCTGCCCACGCAGCCTCCTCCTCCACCCACCGCCATTGTCGCCGCCCCAGAGAACCTCCCCCAGCCAGGCCAGCACGCCAACCAAGAGAGCCAGCCGGTCTCTGTTTCCATCGCCCCGGCAACCGTAACCATGGCTGCGCCTCCTCAACCCATCCAGGCAGCTGTTGTGGTCGTGGGCTCCATGGAGCAGGTGAGGAGCCAGGTCAGGCCAGTTCAGGTCCTCCACGGGTCACACATCTTCTCCCAGCTGTACCTCCTCTTCTTACCGTCTCTCTTGCTGCTCCACAGAATCCAAACCCCAACCCCAACCCCAGCCCCAACCAGGTGAGGAAGAACCACGCCTGCGAGGCCTGTGGGAAGGCCTTCAGAGACGTCTACCACCTGAACCGTCACCGTCTGTCCCACTCGGACGAGAAGCCGTACTCCTGCCCGATCTGCCAGCAGCGCTTCAAGAGGAAAGACCGGATGAGTTATCACGTACGCTCGCACCAGGGCGGCGTGGAGAAGCCGTACATCTGTCCGCACTGCGCCAAGGCCTTCTCTCGGTACGAACTCAGACCCTTCAACGTGACGAGACCAAAAACATCTGAGGATGTGTTAATGGTGTTTGTCTTCGCTGTTTCAGACCGGACCACCTCAACAGCCACGTCCGACAGGTGCACTCTACAGAGCGACCGTTCAAGTGCACGGTAACGTCTTCATCTGTCTGTTTACTGGAGTTCAACCACTGTGGGTTTGTGAATCATAGAAACACTGGATGATGATGATATGTAGTGTAACGTTAATGTAACGTTAATATAATGATCGTTAGAACAGCTGTAAGGCGATACTGTACGTGTAGTTAAAGGTCTCATGAACGGTCACATGTTCTGTGTTACAGACGTGCACGTCGGCGTTCGCCACGCGTGATCGTCTCCGCGCTCACCTGATCCGTCACGAGGAGAAGGTGCCGTGTCACATCTGTGGGAAGCTGCTGTCCGCCGCTTACATCACCGACCACATGAGGGTCCACAACCAATCACAGCATCACGCCTGTCACCTCTGCAACCGCAGTGAGTCCCGGCGACGTCACAACAGTTTTACCTCCAGATGTATCTGAGCTGCAGCTACAGCTGATGTAAACACAACACTTCCTGCAGCTGCTGCTTCAAACTAAAAGTCCACAGGAGCAACCAACAGCACGCTTTTATTGTGAAGGGGCTGTAAGATGCATGATGGTTGTTTTGTGTGCTGACTGCATCCTCGTCTCTGCCTCCAGGCTTCACCACCCTCACCTACCTGCGTGTCCACGCCCAGAAGCACCACGGTCAGGAGTGGAAGGAGAGCGGCGGGGCGCGGGGCGGCTTCGGTGGGACAGGCGCCGGCGGTGTGCTGCTCTGCCAGCTGTGCGGCGTGCAGTGCAAGACGGCCACGCAGCTCCAAGGTCACATGGGCACCCACGCCAACCAGGGCGACCCGAGCCCGGACCCGACGAGCGCGGGCCCCGTGGGCACCACCAGCGTGGCTGTCACTGTGTCCAGCGCTAGCACAGTGGGACTGCTGGTAACTGACTGCTCCAGTATCGCCCCCCAGCCCCACAGCTAGCACGCTGGAAGGGCGAGGGGTCGGGGTGGGGACGGGTGGGGACGGGTGGGGCAGGGGATGGAGGCGGGGGAGATGGTTTAATGGAGGCAAATGAGGACTCACGGAGGAGAGGACGGGAAGACGGCATCCAGTTCAGGTGTGTGAATGATTTGAGTTCATTCTGCTCTTTTTAAACTGGGCCTGGGTCTGAATGACTCAGAGGTACAAAAGGTTTGGGATTGGTCCGATAGATTAGGATGGAATGATGGCAACGTAATCCTCGGGTGCAAACACACCAAAGTACGTCACTAAAAACTGTTTAAACGATGTGATCTGTCCAGACGTCGGCGCGTTGTGTGAGCGGCGCGTATTTGGTCCGTCCTGCACGTGTCTTCAAACCCACCGGGAGCGCTTCAGAAGCGTTTAGCCCGCCAGAATTTGTTTACTTGCGCAGATCTGGCCATTTTCCCGGTGTATGTATTAGTGTATATCTAAATATGCTTCTAAATGTGTAAATATGCTACGTAGTTAATTAGTTTCGCTTTTGTCTGTTTTTGCGACCGGCAGTTTGCATGGGGTATTTTATTTTGAAAATCCACCGGCTTCTCTTTGCTTTTTCTGTGTCTGGGTTCCGCCCGCTCGAGGTGCTCTGTTTAGATTGACGCGTGCTGCTCGTGTCAAGCGTCAAAAATAGAATGGACGCGTAATTCCCGTGTAGCCGAGCGTAGAGACGCTTCTGGAACGCGTCTGAAACGGACCACGGCGGAGCCGGTGGGGTGTGATACATTGACTAGAATGGCCGCGTATTAGTCGTGATGGCGCGACACACGCCACCGACGGGCCCGGAGGGGTTTGGGCATAAGAAACGTGGTTCTGGTTTTTTAAGCATCCATCATGAACCCGGCAGTGTTAGAGGAGTGAAATCTGCAGAGTGACATTCAATGAAGCGCCTCAGCTTGTCTACAAGTTACAGGATACAACAAACACTGTGATTGGTCAGCATGGACTTCCTGTGTTTTCCTGAGTTTCTGATGTCAGTGGTGATTTAATATTTAATACTGAAGACAACATGAAGCAAGATTTTTATTGACCCATCCGTCAAAGACATCTGTAACCTCCTGGTGTGATCTCACACTCTGGAGAGTTTGGATATAAAACAATATTCATATATCTACGCTGAGAGTTGTCAGCTGGTCAAAGTTTGTCTTTTGAACTGTCCTCCTTGTTTCTTTCCTTAAAGACAACAACTCGATTTGTCTGACTCCGACTGCTGAAGCCTCATTTGAGCTATTCGTGCAGTCTATTTCATGCAGTCATGTCAGTTATCGGGATCATGATAGACCACAGAAGGAACCAACAGCTTCTTTTCATGTAGAATGTGATCAGTTTGATCAGCTTTATCCAACAGATATTCACCACTGTATACCCAAACAGAGATGGAATTGATCCAGTTTTATTGGTTCTTTATCTTTCTTTATTGATTCTCCCAGCTTTTCATCATCACCTGTTTTATCATCTCTGAGTCCGACCTGTCAGAGTACAAACAGAGTAGACAAAGGTGTGCAGAAGCTGTACTGTTGTTTAATTTGTAACCGGTTCTCAGCTCCCGTCCTCAGAAATGAGAGAATATTTGAACAGCGTTTGTTTTCATTTAGATTTTCTTATTCAAAGAAAAGTCTGTGTGAAGCTGATGTCACTGAAACAGGATATAACCATAGGTGCATTTGGCTGACGGTCACCAGTTAACAGGGTCGCTGGTTAAACTGAAACACCGGCATCGATTAAAGTGACACACTCAGAGGTGTACAGTTCTCGACTCCAATCCCTCCCTGAAAACTGTAACTTATGATTGTAATAAACGCAGTAATGTTCCATCATTGAGCTGTTTGATGAACTTTTTGTTTCCTCTTTGCAGATTTCTTTGTAACAGACTGCCAAACGAGGACACAGACCAGGAGAAGCTGTTGTGGAAGTAGTCGTGTTTCGTCCTCAGCGTTGCTCCTGGTTTCATGACCCCCGTTTCCATCAGCAGGTTCAAACAGCTCACCTGCCACGAACACTGAGAGTCACATCCTGTACAGTGTCGAGACGATGAGGAAACATTCATAGGAGAAGATTATTAATGTGTATTTTTATTCATATGGCTTATTAGCAGTTAGCTGTTTGTGTTTGCCATCATGTCACTGTTTTAATTTCCTGCACAGCCTGTCATTATTTTGTAAAGCTGTTCTTTTTAAATCACTTCATGATATCAGTGTTTGTTTATAATGAGCTTATAATGATATATCTCAGTTTCTCCCCTAATTTATGACTAAACAGTTTCCAGTTTGCCTTTGTCAGACTCAGCAGGACGCGGGAACACGCGTGTCAGTCGGGCCATCATGTATATACACTTTTGTACAGCTGATAAAGGCAAACTAATAGTTGTTTGTGTATATTCTCCATGGACATTGAATGTGCATAACTCCTCTGCTTCATATGATCTCTGCTCTAACGCTGGATGCTGATTTGTAATTCTTGAAAAAAGGTTCAATTGTAATTTGTAGCTACCTTTGGTGACACATTTCTGTGGCTGTGCATATTGATTGTACTTGATGCATAGTGCATAGCGCCTCGTTACTACTGTATTAAAAAGCAGTAAAATGCATGAGTGGATTGATCTTCATGAGTGTCCGGGTGATTGTGCACTTTATTCAAATGTTAGCTAAGATACGTTAGCATTTTTCTTCTTCTTTAGGGGTTTTATGGCAGTTGACATTCTTATTGTTGCATTTACCATTGACCATTCATTGTCGCCACCTTCTGGTCTTCATTCTTTCACTGTTGTTATGTCCATTATATTCTTTTAATCCAGTTCAAATCAGTCAAAATGGACGCTCGTCCTGGAATGGTATGCTGACTTTCACCAAAAAGAGCGGGAAAATTTAAAATGGCTGCTTATGGACGGAATGTTCAGAGTCACATGGCCGCTAGAGTGGAGAGGGAGAGAAAAATCTGTCGAAAAATAATTTTAAATCTGCTCTTGTAGTCACAAATTTCACTCTACAGAAATGATTTTAACATCAATTGTTGTTGGAAAATTTGTGCTGCTTGCTCTCATAAACCTGCTGAAGCTGTCAGACTTATAGTTTTGGCTCTGTTAGCTCAGATGTGTCAGGATCACCCACCATCTGCCCCATTTACTCCCATATTAACTGAGAGCAGAAATTTCTGGAGGAAAGCAGACGGACCAGTTCTTTACCTCGCTCTAGAAGTTACATGTTTTAATTTTTCCATACAACTTCAACATGTAGACGTTCATGAAGACCTGAGAATGCTTAAAATCCTCTCTGTTCATTGATCTGACCTACGGTTTGGCAATTGTGGTCGATTGTTGCAATTTTAACTGACAGACACGGCTGCTGTTTGCTGCTCTGCTCTGATTGGTCGACTGCAGTGGAGCTGTCGCTGGGCAGAAAGTATCAGACACATTCAAAATTTATTGAGAAATAGTTTTCCCAATATTGTTGCCACTGTTTATTTATTTCCTTCCAGAATCTGATTTTGATGCTTGACAGTGTTAATACTACAGATGAGTGTTTTCCTTCCTGGTATGTCTAGCAGCAACAACATTGCACATAATTAAACAGCATAAACATTGAAATAATTAGACGTTCTCCTGGAAACATTAGTCTGATGACTGGGAACCAACACTGCTTTCTGCTATAATTCTCTATAGCTGTAAAAACTCTTGGGCTAGATCTGCTGTTTTATTTTATTAATATTTTTTAATATTCAGTATCTCCAAATCCACACAAGCTTCTTGTAGCATCCACTCTGATCTCTACGGAAGAGGATTAGGGCCACATCAAAAAATGTATTTGAGTTTGGACTTTTTTTCTTTTCTTTTTTTTAGAATTCTGACTTTTTATAATATATTTTTTAAAATTCTAACTAACATAATTACTAATGTTTCAAATTATCTCTTAAAAGTGCAGTGTGTAAGATTTTGGGACTTTATTTTCAGAATAAGGCAAACATAGAATATAATATTCATACCTATGATTTCATGCATGTATAATCACCTTAAAATAAGAATCTTTTTGTTTTTGTGACTTATAAATTCTCCTTTTACATCTACAGTGGCAGCGGGTCCTCTTTCATGGAGGCCGCCATGTTGAAACACCATTTTTCTACAGTAGCCCAGAACAGACAAACTAAATACCGACTCTAAACAGGGTCCTTAAAGTGTTTGTTTCTCCTTTACACTAGGAAGGCAAGGGTGATGTGAGGAGATTGCAATGCAGCGATTAGTCCACTAGATGCAACTAAATTCTACACACTGGACAAGATTTTTTATTATTATTATTATTATTTAGAATAAAGTCAGAACTCAATTAAATGTTTCATTTGGCCCCAATCACCTTCCGTAGGTCTCACAGGCCACAGAACAGCAGGACGCTTAGCTCT
Organism: Argyrosomus regius; assembly: GCA_946959425.1. NCBI lineage: Eukaryota > Metazoa > Chordata > Actinopteri > Sciaenidae > Argyrosomus > Argyrosomus regius. The sequence goes on along the minus strand of OX336897.1, from coordinate 1,179,822 downwards.
GAGTTAGCATTGTGGTTGTAGTTAGCATTGTGAGGAAACATCCACCCTCCCCCACCCGGCTCCACCAGCTCCTCCTACTCCACACAGGCTAGCCAGCTAGCTGTAGAAAGCGACCAGAAACCGGTGGGGGTTGATTTTAAAATAAAATAACACCGAGGGCCTGCTGGATGAGACACATCCACCTAGAGAGCACCATAAACGGCCTCTACGGGACGTCTGTTCGCGGGACATCACGACGCGATGGCGAGCAGTCCGAAGCTAGCTGCAGCTAGCTGGTCGGCTACATCACAGAGCTAGCAGAGCAGCTAACAGTCCGGCTAGCTCCAGTAAGCCGGAGCAGGAGCTCTGCCGACGGACAAATAACTCGGATTTTTCGCCTCTTTTGGCGTTTGTTTTCGAGCCATACCGCCGTTAATTTGACTGAAGTCGCTGTGTAGGTTGGTTAGATGAAGTGACGGGCTGACGGCTCTCTTTCTGGCATATGTAGGTCACGGTACCGACCGATGATCGTTATGTGGGTCAGAGACATCAGCGGGTTAACCTGTTAGCTGGGACAGCTGGTTAGCACAAAGCTAACTGGTTTCCCGTCGGCGGAGTTTTTTAAAAATTTTATTATAAATTAGTCACTTCAAACAGAAAGGCAGGAACGTTCACGCACATGCTCGTGTCGGTGGGAGTTACTCTGCAGCTTGCGGGGCTGAGGCTAACATCGGGCGGGACTCTTCGTGTCGGTGTCGTCGCTGAGCATCGCTAGCCAGCTGGATCCCGTTAGCTAACGTTAACCGAGCGAGCAGCGTCACTAACCAGGTAAGTGCAGCTCGTTACAAACAAAGGTGATTAAAGTGTGTGATCGGTGATGTGGTGGTTAGCCGTTAGGCCACAGTCAGCGCCGTGTTTGGTGACTTTCAGCTGTGTTTTAACCGTCTTTATGTGTGCACATCTCGGCTAAATAAATTAGCATCCTGCGGTGCTCCTTTCTTCGTCTTTGCACCGAGTTCGCTTGTTTACATCAGTCCGCCTCTCCTGTCTGCACACACAGGACACTAACGGATCATGCTGAGCGAGGAGCCGTGTTTCCTCCGCGGCTAGCCGGCCACCAGCAGCAGCAGCTCGGTGCAGACAAAGTGGACTGTTTCGGGGTTCGGTGAGCGGAGGATGGCATTTCACGGCGCAGGCCGGCAGACCGTTTGTGGAGACTTGTTTCCGGGCTCTGAGCTGGGCCACAAGTATTTCTGTGTCAACTCCTCCTGCGGAGCCCCCTCCACGGGCCTCAGCGCTACACCGTGCCTGACTGGACCCACTGCCCCGGCAGGAACCCCTCGTCACCCGACTGCTCTCGGAGGAAGCACCGGCGGCGGAGCAGCGGTACCTCAGCCCTACAGCAACCCGGCCAGCGAGGTGCCCAGCCCCGCAGAGATGGAGCCAGACCGCCCCATCGGTTATGGCGCATTTGGCGTTGTCTGGTAAACATGCATTATTCAGGATCATTTCATGTTGTAATGAACATCTTGCTTCTGCCCTCAGTCACTGTAGAACATCATGTCTGCTGTGTTTCCTCATATATAACACAACAAGGACAGCAGTAAGAGTGAACATCATGTTGTTGGTCATCAAACTAAAACCATCAGCTGATATAATCAGGGAACAGGTGACTGTCTGGACCATAAAAATGGATTATATTGATTAAAAATGATGTAATCTTAATTTCTGCTGCAGCTAATGATTCATGTTATGATGGACTGATCTGCCAACTGTCAGAAAATAGTCCCCGGAGCTCGATGCGATGTATTCACGTCTGACCAGCTGTCCAAAACCTCAAATTTATTGAGTTTATTGTCATATAAACGTTTGTTCGCCTAGAAGAAACAGCAAATGAAAAAACTCTCCTGATCGATGGATTAACTCTCATTAACTCTCAAAGCAACCCTCTTCTCTCTGGTAAAACCTTCTTTTGATCTGTGCAGGTCGGTCACCGATCCACGTGACGGCCGTAAGGTGGCTCTGAAGAAGATGCCTAATGTCTTCCAGAACCTGGTCTCCTGTAAGAGAGTCTTCAGAGAGCTGAGGATGCTGTGCTTCTTCAAACATGACAACGTAAGGACCGGACTGAGGCGACGTGTTGTGTTTTAACTGTGACGTGAACTCATGGATGTTTTCTGTTTGGTTCTGCAGGTTCTGTCGGCTCTGGACATTCTGCAGCCGCCGCAGATCGACTGCTTCGAGGAGATGTATCCTTTCTCGTCCTGTCCCACTTTCTCTTCTTTAATTGTCCGCTTCACGTCCTCTTTTTATTCACTTAATTTAGCTTCCTGTCTAAATCCGGCTCAGTGGCCGGCCGCTGGTGAATATTTAAACCTTCCTGTTGACGTGACGCTCATTCTTTGTGTTGCTTTATTGACTTGTTCACTGATGCAGCGTGTTGGTGTAGGCGGGTGGAGGTCACTCCACTCCGTGTGTGAGCTTCTTAAGTTCCTTGACAGCTAACCTCCCCGCAGCTACGTGATAACAGAGCTGATGCAGAGCGACCTCCACAAAGTGATCGTGTCTCCTCAGCCTCTCACCACCGACCACATCAAGGTCTTCCTCTACCAGATCCTCCGAGGTGAGCGGCAGGAAAGCGGCATCAGCTGACTGTTTGTGGCCGTTAGCGAGCAGCTTCTTAAAGTCTTCGATTGATTTTATCAGATAATCAACCAAAAACTCAAAAATGTCACGTAGGAGGAAGAAAAACAGGAAAAGTCATGTTAAAGCAGCTGACTTCCTGTTCTCAGTCGATCAGTGTTTGTAGAATTCGGTTTCATCTCGTTGTTTCATGTTAAGTGTTATTAACGTGAAAATTCGTCTTCACAGCATCAGTTATTCTTTTTTTCCTGTGAGCTCAGATTATAAAAAGTCTGTCTGCTCTGTTTTCTGACCTGTAGAGCTCAACACGCCTTCAGACGTCAGCAGGCTTCGTGATTTGAAGGAAAACTCTGATTTCAGCTCCTCTAATGTTTCAATATTTTCTGTTTCTCTTTGACAGTAAACTGAGGACAAAACAAGAAACAGATAATTGATTAATCAGTGATGAACAGAGTAGTTGATTTAAGACTCAATTTCGCCTTTATTTTGCAACAATGCTTTTATTTTCTAGTTTCAGAGTGTGAGACCTCAGAGCTCCGACATGTCTCCTTCGATGACGCCTGATTTCATTTCTACATGAAGTCTTCATGTTTTGTCTGAAAGAGTCTTTAAGCTTCGTCTCTCAGCTGATCGTGGTGGTTTATTAACACATCACTGAAGAACAATGTGATGATGATGATGATGATGATGATGATGATGATGAAGAGTTTGAGAATAATGGTGACCTGTTTCCTCGCTCAGGTTTGAAGTACCTTCACTCTGCTGGGATCCTGCACAGAGACATCAAACCTGGAAACCTGCTGGTCAACAGCAACTGTTTGCTCAAGGTAAACCACGAGTTTGTCTGTCTGCTTTTTAAAAACACGTCCACGTTTGAGAGAAAAACCAGCCACGAAGCGAGACATGATATATCTGATACAACGAGGTGCATAAGTTATCATGTCTCTGAGCTCAAATGCAAACTGTCAAAGCTCAGAGACAAATCAACGCTCAGTATTCACTGTGTGAACTCCTCGAAGGCAAGCGAGCTCACAAACACATCTAGCTGGATAAATATCTGGTCGTGTCGGAGACGAGCTCCAGCCAATAAGAGCCGTCACAGGTTTAACAATCTCTCTTCAGGAAGCACGAAACCGGTTAGTTACTATGGTAACAGCTGAACAATCCTCCTAAAATCCCGCCACACACACGACAGACGGTGAATTACAGTCGGTGTTTGATTTGAAGTGTCTCTCATCAGATTTGCGATTTCGGCCTGGCGCGGGTGGAGGAGCCCGACCCGTCTCGTCACATGACCCAGGAGGTGGTGACGCAGTACTACAGAGCGCCGGAGGTGCTGATGGGCTGCCGGCACTACGGCTCGGCCATCGACGTCTGGTCCGTGGGCTGCATCTTCGCCGAGCTGCTGGGACGACGCATCCTGTTCCAGGCTCAGAGCCCCATTCAGCAGGTGAGAGCGCGGACAGGAAGTCCTCCTGCGGGGCGCTGTCAGATAAATGTGGATGTTTGTACACGGTGACTCATCAGGAGCTTCTGGTGGAGTCCCAGAATAAAAGCACAGTTTGTGTGAGCTGTCTGTCTGTTCTCTGCAGCTCGATCTGATCACAGACCTGCTGGGAACACCTCCTCTGTCCGCCCTGGCATCGGCCTGCGAGGGAGCCAGAGCCCACATCCTGAGGGGGCCGCACAAACCGGTATGTCACTGACTGCACCAACCGACTACATCGACAACACCAACACAACAGGAACACCATCAACACCAACACAGACTACAGCAACACCAGCAGTTGGACAGGAGAGACTCTGCAGGAGTGTTTAGATGTTTGTGTTGAACCTGAATCTGTTTAAATCTAAAATCAGGTTAATTTATTCATAATTAAATTCATAAAGAAACATGTGGGAGCTCAGGACAGTTTGGAGAGTCAGTTTAAATAAAGCGGACACTCTCCATCCTCCCTCTGTTAGCCTGGTTAGCGCCGTTAGCTCCTCCATCTTCCGTTCCCCGTGGTAACAGACGGTCCTCGTGGTTTGGACCGTGTTGGATCAACTCAGCATCCTGTCTCCTCCTCATAGCAGGGATCTCCACAGAGTGTATGCTAACGCTGCTAAAGCTAACAGCTGTTCTCAGTGTAAACAGAGCCGTGGCTCTTTGTGAACGACTGTTTGTGTTGCAGCCGTCGCTGTCGGTGCTCTACATGCTGTCTGACGGAGCCACACACGAGGCGGTCCACCTGCTCTGCCGGATGCTCGTGTTTGATCCGGTGAGTTCACGACGATGGAGTTAAACTCGCTCACAGAGTTTCTGGATCGATTTTAACCCGTCTGTGTTTACCTGCAGGCCAAACGGATCTCCGGCAGCGACGCTCTGTCCCACCCATACCTGGACGAGGGGCGTCTCCGTTACCACACCTGCATGTGTCAGTGCTGCTACTCCGTGCCCAGCGGACGAGTTTACACCCGAGACTTCGAGCCGGTCGCCGAGCGGCCGTTCAGCCACAGCTACGAGAACAGCCTGCTGTCTGTGTGGCAGGGGAAAGGTACGGCGACGACGATTATGTCACTTCCTGTCAGGTGACCGTGTGTTTGATGCTGTGTCTGTAAATAAATCTGCTCTTCTGTCCAAACGTCAGAGTTAATCCATCGCTTCATCACGGAGCACCAGCAGGGAAAACGAGTGCCGCTGTGCATCAACCCTCAGAGTGCTGCGTTCAAGACCTTCATCAGGTGAGGAGGAGGAGGGAGGAGGAGGAGGAGGAGGGAGGAGGAGGAGGAGGAGGAATATGTTTTTAAAATGTCTTTGATGGTTTTCAGTTGTAGAAAGTTTCTTTTTTCAAATCACTGCACGGCAGTTCAACCAGACTGAAACAGAAAGAGACAAAGTTTCTCTGAGCAACATCAAAATAATATTTCATCAGCTCGCCATCAAACTGTGAGCAGATTCAAACAAACACCACGTCTCTAAACGAGACAAACAGAAACAGAAAGTGAAGTTTGGTGTGAGGTCAGCGCTGTTAAATGAACTAACACATCAGTTTAAACCGGTTCAAATATTTAGTCCGGTTCTGGTTCAGCTTCATGCTAGTCCTGTCCGCCATCGATCACCTCGTACCTCAAATGACACAAACACTTTAAGTAAAAGTATCATCAGCAAAATGCACCTGAAGTATGACAAAGAAATAAAACGCGTGTTCATCTTCACGTCTCGTTTCAGGTCGACTGCGTGGCACTCGTCCAAGGTGTCCAGGAAGGAGGAGAGATGAGCGTCCTCCTCCGTCTCTGGAGGAGCGACAGCAGTTTGAGAAGAAAGGATTTCATCGGCCGAAGAGTTTGGGTCTTTTTTTATTTTTTGTTTTATTGTTTTCTCTCCGGGGGGAAATATTCATCCAGCCACACGAGGAGGAAACATCGAGCCTCCTCCTGAAAATCCCCAGAACATGAAATGGACCCAAACGTCTGATGCTGACGGCGTTCGGTGCTGAATTTAAAACTTGCTGCTGAAGTGTTGAAGAGGAAACAGAAAGAACTCGTCGGTACTCGATTGGATTTTCCGTCTGTTAGTAGAGAAATAACAGTTTTAATTGTTTGGTAGTCGTTGCTTAGTTGATTTTTGAAGTCATTCCAGCCCTGTGCAATACGGATTCATTTAAACACACCGGGTGGTGGGGGGGCGATGACGACGACGCACCGTCACGAGAAACGCCGTCAAAAAAAGAAAACGCCAAACGACACCATTAACCGCCAAACACCTCCAAGGTTTCCTCTTTTTTTTTTTTTTTTTAACTGCATTTGAACGCATCACTCACTGTGTTTCCGTGGCGTCTCCGGGCGTCACCACGGCGATAATAATAATGCAATTTTAACAGATGTAGCAGGTTTTACCCACAATCCCCGGTGTTTCCTCCACACGCAGTTAGCTTCGTCGCCGTCGTTTTTACGGCGGCTTCTTCTCTCGATCAGTGTTTGTCGTTTGACCTTTAACCTCTTTCACACTTTAATCAGGATACAAAGCTGAACGGAACAGGAAGTCATTCCCCCACCACGCTTTTATTTTGACATTTCTGACAGGAAATTGTGACTTTTAAGTGTTTAAGTTGGATTTTTGAAAACGGCTTCTTCTTCTATCTCGATGTTTTTCGCTCCCTCCTCGGCGTCCTCGGCCTCGACTTTTTGTCCCACCAGCGGAGCGAGGAAGAGGAAGCGACGGCGATGTTTTTTTTTTTTAAATCTCTTAATTTATTGAGTGTTTGTTGAAGCGTGTGTGTCTCCACCCTCGTCTGCAGCCGTCTCGTTACCTCAAACCCTGGAAAGACAAAAAAAAAAGAGCTGACGTGTTCATATCTGTAAAGTGAAACCCTCCCGTCATTCCTGCAGAGCCGCTCACTTCTTTTTACCTCGTGCTCGCTCCTCGTCTCTCGCCCCGCCGCTCAGAATCAGCGTGAGGTTCAGAGGAAGGACGTCGTCGGTGAAATGCTGCTGTTTGTTTGAGTTTATGTTTTATTTTTTAGTTCACGGCTCAGGTGTCCCGTTCTAACAGACTATGAATTGTACAAAGCCACATTAAGGATGCACCAGTATTGATCCTGCTCCGGGATCATCACGCCTCGACGCTGTCAGAGTCTTTTCTGTCCTGTGACGACAAACCGATGGATTTAACGCCAAACACACGGTGAGACGACGGGAGACAGCGTTTAACGTCCACTGTGCTGCAGAGAGAGAGAGATGTACTGATGGTTTCACAGGTTTGAACCCTTTAAAGGTTCAACGTGTCCCATTTATTTACACAATATAATCTTCATAACTCTGTTTTCATCAGCTGAACATCAGCTGACTCACTTTGTTTTTGTCACCTCAGAATCAGACTTTATATCTACAGACGCTTCTACAGGAGCCCAGAGGGGACAAATGAAACCTTTCTCATGTGTTTCATGGCCCCTGTAGTTTCTCCTTCACATTAGGAAGAAGCGGGTCAGACAAAAACTGCAGTTCCTCTTGTCGTCCACTTGAGGCTGGCTCCAGAAGTGAGTCAGTCTCCATAAGTCCCCATGTTCAAATGTCCAACTTCACAGCAGAAATAAACATGTTTACAGCCTGGTACAAAAAACAGTTTTGGTCTCTATAGCTAATTTCCCCGTTCATGACAACTGTACTGAGGGTGAATTTATATACAACTCACCTGTTCAGATTATATTAAGGCTTAAAGTTATGCAGGATTAAGAGCGTGGACGCTTTGATTGACAGGTGGGTGTGGTCACAGAGACGACAGACAACCTGAGGCGTCTGTAGATAGAAAGTCTCATTCAAAGGTCACAAAAACAAAACGAGGCTGAGAACAGTGATCTGACACCTGGACCTTTTTAACTTTGATTTTCCAGCTGTTTGTTTGTTTGTTTGTAAATATTAGAAAGACGTGAAACTTTGTGCAGATGATGATGATGACGATGATGATGATGATGATGATCCATCAGTCGACTTAATGTTGGGCGATAAAACTTCATGAAAAGACAGAAAAGTGTCTGAAGGTGACGTCCTCAGATGTTTTTTGATGTTCAGTTCAGGAACTTCTTATCTGTTATTATTCTAGTTATTAATCTGCAGCTTGTAGCTCAGACTGACTCAAACCTGCAGGCTGCCTCTGAACTGACTTCTTCTCTCATCGTTCATTAAATATCTGCAGAAAGTTTCTGATCTGAAGTCAGTGATGAAGTCCAGTGTGTGTTCTGAAAGCTCTTCATGGTGACGTTGAGTGGAAACCATCAGTACGCTCCTCTGAAGGTTTCTGGTGGCCCTGAAGGTGTTCGGCCTGTTCGACTGCAGGAACTCTTCCAGGAACTTCTTTTAGGATCTCAGGAACTTTACCGACGAGGGTCAACTAGTGCCAACAGTTCACACCTCAACATCTCAACAGTTTGTGTCTCGTCACGGCGTCATTTCCTTTAAATCTCACGAGAACACGCTGAAGGAAGCTGGTTTAGTTCCTGTGGCTCCTCGTCACTTCCTGGGTCGTGTGTTTGAAAGCTTTCTTCTCTTGTCCATGAACCTCAGGGGGCCCCCCTGAGCGTCCTCCTCGTTGGCCCCTCACAGTTTCCTGATGTTGAACCCCTGAAACCTCAGCTCCTCTTCTACAGGAACACAGCGAGTCTCTGTGAGCGGCCGTCACCGCCACATGACCCGACTTGTATATCTGCATGTGTATATTTATTATCCATGGAGAGCATTTGGGTTTGAATGCTGTGCAATGGTTGAGTTTGTCCACGACGATGACGAAAACATTTTGTGGTAATTTTTATTTAATTCATCTTAGGAAGTGATTTTATTAGAAGGTTTTGTTTCTGTTTGTTGTGATCTGATTAGAGTTTTTACAAAAGTCCAGAGGAGAGAAAGTTTCCATGATTGTTCCCTAAAAACACACAAAAAAACTAGTTTACATAACGGATCCGTTAAATTTAAAGCGACAGTGTTTCATTTTGATCACGACTCAAATAAACTTTATTAGTGTAGTCGCTCCACAGATGCATGCTTCATTGATATAAATCTTTCCATTTATTTTTATTTCCCTAAATCTGAACACTCAGAAAATCTAAAATAATGTAACTATCTATAAAAACCTGGGCATTGTTTTTAACCAAATCTGTTTTTTAGTTTGTTTTTGAGGTGGATGAACGAAGTTCACGTCCTGTTTGTCCTCAAATATCAGAAACTTTCATAAAAAGACGTGATTTCAGTTAAATGTAAAAAAAAAAAACCACGTCCTGTCTTGAAATTTTTAAAATATTTTCCCGTCTTTCCCTCAACTTAATCAAGTTTAAGCGTCCTAAAAACATTAATAATGCTTCCGTTAACGAACGAACATGTTCCCTTTAATAATGTTGGTGTCACGTATCGTAATCATGATTTCTATAAAACTTGACAAAAACTCTGCTGAAGACAAAGTGACCTGACTTTAAATATCTTTGAAACTTGAAGATTATACAGTTTACTCCTTTAAAAGTCCAAATAATGAACTCCAATTTGTTATAAATTCACTAAATTGATTTTAATCGATATATTAAATGTCTAATTATTGTTGATTTAAAGCTCAAATTGACCAATTTTAGGGAACAGTGAGTGAACTTTTCCCCTCTTGGACTTTGCTTTTCTTTCTTTCTTTCTCTTCTGTTGTGTTGGTAGAGATCCTTCCAGGTGAGGAACACGTTTGTAACAGGTGACCTGTGTTTGGTCTTTTCCCTCCTGCACACTGTTCAGAGATCAGCTGACGAGTGCGTTTCCGGTCTCTGGTTTCGGCTCTCGTCTGGTCGGTTTGGTGCCGACAGGCGTGGAGGTGAAACTAAACGCAGAGCGGACGGACGGACGGACGGACGGACGGCTGGTCATCTTTAGAGATTAGACTCGTTTTTCTTCTATGAAAAGAAACTTGATGTTTTTATTATTCTAAATATGAAACTGATGTTTTAAACAGATGTTTTGTCTTCGTTTTAGCAAAAAAAAGGTTTTCTGTTTGTTTTTTGACTTGTGTTCCCAACAAATACTTGAATTTCTTAAAAAAATGTTTAGAGTTAAAGTAGTGAATG
>OX336897.1:1159632-1164632 GCA_946959425.1 Argyrosomus regius | reverse complement strand
GTTTCAATTAATAATAATAATAATAATAATAATAATAATAATGTCTTTTCTTCTTCAGTATAAGAAGCAGCACACTCTGCTGCACAAAGTGAACGGCGTCCTCGTGCTGCTCACCTTCTTCGTCTGTCGGGTCTTACTCTTCCCGTACCTGTACTTCGCCTATAGCAGGTAACTGAGTACTTTTACTCACGTGCTGTACTTCAGTAAAATATTGACGTCTCTGTACTTTACTGCAGTGTTGAAAAAGTCAGAATTCATCCTGATGTGAACATCTGGACCAGAGCCGACTGCCAGCAGCTAAAATGAACACAGTTAAAGGTTTAATGAGGAGACTGTTCATTTCACTTCATGTTGCTTTATGAGGTTCTGATCCACAGTCGGCTCGTTGTGTTCCAGGTTTGCGTCCATCCCGCTGTACGAGGTGCCCCTGGTGGCCCCGTGGCAGTGTAACCTGGGGGCCGCTCTGCTGTGGCCCCTCCAGCTCTACTGGTTCACTCTGATCTGCAGAGGAGCTCTCCGACAGGTGAGCGCAGGACGCTCCACCTTTAAAGACGACGGAGACGGACGCCTGACGGCAAGCAACGGCCGCACGGGTCATCGGGAGGACGCACAGACGGACGGACAGTGAAGGAGAAGAAGAAGGTGAAGAAGAAGAAGAAGAAGAAGAAGAAGGAGGAGGAGGAGGAGGAGGAGGATGATGTGAAGACGTGAGCTGAAACAAAGAGAACATGAGAAGATGTTTCTCCTCATTTGATGTAAAAATGAAGGAGCAGTGAAGAAGAACCAGGATCAAAGACACGGAGGGAAATGAAGAACGTGGATCAGAAACGAGTTTAACGAGCTGAAGAACTGACAGACGTTCATCCACACAGAGAGCCGGCCTCTCTAACACTGATCAATACCGATCAATACTGACTGATCGTGAATCTTTGGATTCATTTCAGATGACAGCCAATCAGATCACAAGAAGAAACTTCAAACAGTGACAAGAACATGATTGTGTTAATGTTTGACTGAAATGATTAAAGTGTCATTAAACCGTCTGTGTGATTGAAATATTCATTTATTTTACAGAGACGGAGCAAAAGACTGTCTAAACCTGGACGTAGTCTCCGTGACGTCCCCGCAGACTGTCTAAACCTGGACGTAGTCTCCGTGACGTCCCCGCAGACTGTCTAAAACCTGGACGTAGTCTCCGTGACGTCCCCGCAGACTGTCTAAAACCTGGACGTAGTCTCCGTGACGTCCCCGCAGACTGTCTAAAACCTGGACGTAGTCTCCGTGACAGTTTGATCTATAATAATCATTGATTATATTTTGTATTAATAATCTTCAAAGTAATGGAGTAAAAAGTACTCCTAAATGTAGTATTAGTTTGAAGTAGTGCAGTAAATCAGAGCTCCATCTGTCTTCATACATTATGCAGAGGACTGACGGTGTGATCAGGATGGATCCGGGTCTCAGACTTGGACCGGGTCTCAGACCTGGACCGGGTCTCAGACATGGATCCGGGTCTCAGACTTGGACCGGGTCTCAGACCTGGACCGGGTCTCAGACTTGGACCGGGTCTGGGTGTGTTTGTTTGTTTGACGGGGTGGAGGTCTCACAGTCCCTCTCTCTCTCTCCGCCGTGTATCGTCACTGTTTTTCGGGGAGGGAGTGAGTGTGTGAGCTGCAGCTCCTCCGGGAACTCCAGCGGTTTGTTAACGGCAGCTGTCAGGGGATCGAACAACGATCGAAGCCAGCCAAGTATCGCGAGAGAACAGAGGAGAGCGAGAAGAACGGGTCCAGGCAAGGCATATAGCAATATTCATATTTAGCAACAACAACAACCTTTACGATAATCATAGTTCCGTTATGTAGACCGAGAGAGTGATGAACCGAGAGCCAGCCTCACCGACACACACGGACGAACACACCGGGCTGTGCCGTACAGGTAGACAAACACACACACACAAACACACACACACACACACACTGTGATAGCTAGTTAGCTGGTTTATTAATAGCTAGCTGGCTGGCTAACGGTTAGCTTAGCTCGCAGAGAATGTTTGGTGTTAGCCGCTGATGATGATTCAATGTGCGGACACCTCAGCGGCAGATCACCGTGCTGCTCATGAAATAACACACAGAACCAACACGGCCTAATGAAGAGGCTAATTAGCAGCAGCTAATTGACGTCAGGTAGCTATCGTTAGCTCGCGAGCGTTACACGTCTTTAAAGAGAGCTGAATGAGCTAGCTCCGTGCTAACAGCTAAGCTAAGGAGGCTAGCTGATATAATATTAATGTCATTACGTTAGTTAGCAGTCATTAGCATGTGTGGCTAACTGTCATGATGAGCAGTGTGTGTGTGTGACAGAGGAGGAGCTGCTCACATGTCTGACCAGCAGCACATACATGATTATTAATTATCACTGACACAGAGGTAAACATGAGCTGAGCTCAGGATGGTTCTGTGAACGTTAGTGAATGTTTGTACAACGTTCAGATCATTTAAAATCACGTTAAAGTCAAAGATTTGTCATCACAATGAATCTAAAGCATCAAAATGAAAGTTCCTCTGTGAACATGTTTGATGTTATTTCATATTTTATTGATACTTTTCTCCATAATTTGGTGCAAAAACATGAAAATATGTGCAAAGATTCAACAGTTGTTTTATTATTAATTCTCTGCAGGAATCAGTTCAGTTGTTTTCTGAGATTTTAGCTGCATTTTTCATTAAATTTCATAAAACGAGCTCAGCAGCATCTTTTGTCCACGAGCCCAGTCAGGAACCGGCACTGTTTCTGTCGCCATGTTGAATATTTGAGTTAATTTTGGTATTTTTGTTTATGAAAGAAAAAAAACATCCAAACATATCAGTTATGTAACTTCATGGTGTGGTGACAGATATGAGGCACCTCCCACAGACAGGTGTGTTTTTAAAGGTCCAGTGTGTTTGCAGGAATAAAATACAATATTCATATTTTTCATGTATTTAAGATAAGTAAAACTGGATCTGTGTTTTCTGTTTTATCTGTTACAGATCTTTCAAATCTTTGTACAAACTTTCATAACATCAAAACATGTCTGTAGCAGTTAGTGACACAAACATTGATGACGTTCTGGGTGTTTTACGCTGTTAAAAAGTGACGTTGAGCTGACGGTGTGTGTCTTTACAGGATGTGGCCACACTCCTCTGGACGTCTGACAGACGGAGCAGACCTTCGTACCTCCTCCATCCATCCGTTTCCCGCTGGTCTGAGTCCCGCGTTCTGTCGTTGAGACGTTAGTGTGTCATAAGATAATGTAGCAGACGGTGTCGCCGTGGAGATATTCGACCTCTGTTGACCCCGGAGCTGAGCTCGTCACTTCAGTTCACACTCATCTGTAAATTATTAGACCAATGTGCCGTGTTTGCCCCCCCGTCAGCTGTGCACTCACCTCGGCGCTGTGTTTGACCTGATCGTCGTCTGTCAGGAGAATGAACGGCTCTCTGTTAACCCCGCCCAGCCCGCGGGCCGCAAACTCCTCCCCTTTACCTCCCTCGCCCTCCCCCTCTCCGTCCCCTCCATCCCCCTCTCTGCTGCCGCTCTCCCCCCGGCCGCCTCCCCTCCCTCCCCTGGTGAGCCCTCCCCCTCAGGCTCACCCGTCCTCCCTGTCCGACACCCCCACGCCGTCCCCCTCACCTTGCCTGAGCTGGACCGAATTCTGTGAGCTCCACGCCCGCGTGGCAGCTGGCGACTTCGCACGCCACTTCCGGGCTTTCCTCCTGGAGAACCCGCACTACTCCCCCGACTCAGCTGCTGCCTTCTGCCGCCGCTTCACTGACCGCTTCGTCCGCCACTTCCAGAGTGAGCTGGAGGGGGCGCTCCCGCCGAGCTGCGCTTCAGGGAGGGACGACATGGTGAGCTGGGCTCCCCAGTCAGACGCCACCTCCCTGGAAGAGGAGGCAGTCTCACCCTTGTCGGTGTCCGGGGGAGCCGTCCTCCCGTGCCCGCCGGCCAACACGACGCGAGCCTCATCAAAGCCGGCGCCGACACGGCTGGTGTTGGAGAACCGCAGTGGGGACCGGTTTCAAGACTCTTACGCCCACAGCCAAGTCCTGCCTCCATCCTCGTCATCGTCGTGCTGCTCCTCGGTGGGAGGGAACAACGGGAGGCGAGACGAGAGGGGCGCCATGATCGCCCCCGGCAACGGGGAAGCACCTGTGGAGGAAGAGGAGGACAGCTGGTTAGGGGTGGCGTCTGTGGGGGAAGACGTTGAGCCAGAAGAGCGGGAAGGAGAATCCACAGAGGTGGACGGAGCTGACGCCTCCCACACTCCTCAGATTCCACCCTCCTCCTCCTCCTCGGTCACTCCTCCGCCCGGCTCCAAAGGCAACAGTACGCCCAACTCCTCCAAAAACAAACTGAAGAAGCGCTTCTCCCTGCGAAGCGTGGGTCGTAGTGTGCGGGGGAGTGTCCGCGGCATCCTGCACTGGCGTAGCTCCTCCAGCGACTCCGCCCAGAGCCAGCTGCCCTCCAGCTACAGCTACACGATGGGGGTGCAGGACGCCGCCTTGGTGTCCACGTCAAAGAGGAACTCTGGCACACAGCCTCCCACGCCCACCTCCTCCATGCCCGTCTCTCTGTCCATGCCGCTCTCCCTCCCCCACTCCTCCTCCTCCTCGCTGCCTCCCTCCTCCTCCAGCAGCGCCACCTCCCTGTCTCTGTCGGAGGCCGCTCGGGATCGGCGGCGGAGCAACGGCGAAGGAGGCGAGAAGGAGAAGTGGAGCCATCGTCTGGAGAAGCTCAGACTGTCACGATCGCCTCCTCCTGTCCTCACCCCAACCGCCACCGGCCCTCACTCCGCCTCCTCCACGCTGCCTCCCAGCAGTGCTGCCGCTGCCGCCATGGGTCCTCCGAGGAAGGTGGGCCGGCTGGTGCGGGAGGGCGGGGTGAGCGTGAGCTCGTCCAGCGACGAGTTGAGCGCGAGCCACGGCTTCTCCGGCTTCTCGTTCGGCTTGCTGCATCAC
>OX336897.1:1052132-1152132 GCA_946959425.1 Argyrosomus regius | reverse complement strand
AGCAGGTGGGAAACATTTACCTCAGACACACTCAGCAGCAGCAGCATCACTCAGTGTAAATGTCTCTCTCTCTTTCTCTCTCTCTTTTCTCTCTGACACACAGAAACAAGCTGAGTGTTTTCTTATGGACGAACCAATAACAATAATATGATGGAAATAATAATAATGTCAGAGTAATAGTATTAATTTTATTTGTTTTTATTTTGTATGCTTACTCCATGTAACACTCGTTCCTCCATCTTGTAATTCAAATGTGTTTGTGCCTTTTTTTAAATTTTTGGGATAAAGAAGGACGCCTCGTCCTGAAGGCGACTCTTCGTGTCCTCGCTCTCTTTCATGCTGTCCTCTCCTCCTCGACCTCGTCCTCCGTTCATCAAACGTTAAAAAAATATACGATTAGCAGAAAATGTCAATGAATACCTACTTTTTCTACTCGTGCCTTTCTGTGTCTGTCGTCTCGTCATCAGCCTCTGCCTGCATCGTGTCGCTGCGTCTTCATCATCACTCGGTTTAAAGCTTGCCTCTGTTCTCATTATTTCACCCGGTCTTTTCTTTGCTCATGTGTTTGTCTGTATGCACCTCTCCCCCCCTCAGATCATCACGATCTTCATGTTCTGTGTCTCTTTTCTCAGTTTCAAAACTCTTTGTGCCTTTCTCTGTCTCTTTTCTCTCTTTGCTGGGACCGTGTGTTGAGGGCGGGCAGTGTCGTCTGTCCACCCTGTGTGGTTAGTTTCAGGTACTACATTGAATTTAATGATATAATATAAATATAGTGAAACATTGTGGTTAGTGTCTGGTCTTTTTTCTCCTCCTCCTCCTCCTCCCCCTCGCTGTCACTTTGTCAGGTACACACACCTCTGGATGTCTTATAGGTTGTGTCTCTCTGAGACCAGAGACAAGCTGTCAAATACACACCACTGACAGTCTTGTTTAACATCGAAAGATACAGACGTAATATACATTTTACTGATCCTAGGGTTACAGGAAAAACACTAAAATATCTGTCTCCGCCAACATTTGTACCAGATATGTGCATGTCACACACAAAAGCTTGACTAGTGTGTGTAAAGAAATAGACACTCTGAGGTGGAAACACAAAGTCTGCAGTGCAAACTGTGCAAGATTCACAAGATTTCACATTGATCGTGCCTCCATCGTTGGACAAAGTTGATTTTTATTTAAAAAATGCAAAATAAAAGACAAAAATCAGTTTTATATTAATTTGACATTAAATATCAGATTTAAACAGAATCAAACCCACTGACAGTATAAAGAATGGATGTAGTCTCCGTGATATCACCCACAGATTGTCTAAAATCAGCAAAGACGTGGATCATCGATGGACCCGAGGCAGGCTGAATGACGACTGTAACAGCACCCACCTGTCAATCAAAGCGTCCACGCTCTTAATCCTGCATAACTTTAAGCCTTAATATAATTTGAACAGGTGAGTTGTATATAAATTCACCCTCAGTACAGTTGTCATGAACGGGGAAATTAGCTATAGAGACCAAAACTGTTTTTTGTACCAGGCTGTAAACATGTTTATTTCTGCTGTGAAGTTGGACATTTGAACATGGGGACTTATGGAGACTGACTCACTTCTGGAGCCAGCCTCAAGTGGACGACAAGAGGAACTGCAGAAACAGACACAGAGGTTGCTGCTTGGGTTGAGCACTCTGTAAAAAGCCAGTAAATGGACTTTAAATTCAGATTATTGATTTATTTCTTCAAATCTGCTGTTTCTGAAGCCCAGAATGACGTTTTATCCTGATTTAACAACGATTTATTTTTTCATTTTGTTAAAAATATTTTTTAAATCAAAAATATTCTTTAAAAACTGAATTTAAATCAGTTCTTGTTTGTTTAAATCAGTTTGTTTTCCTGACGTGACCTCCATCAGGACAGCTTTAAAGGATCAGCCCATCAGAAAAATAACTGACATCAGTCTAAACCAATCAGAAACAAGGTCAGAAGTGACTGACGGGATGTTTGTCCAATCAGCTATCAAATTCAGTTACTGGGCGGGGTTTGTCATTGGTGCGTTCGTTACATCTACACCGTTGAGCCCGGTTACTGTGACTTCACAGTTTGTAAGTACCGACCTAACCGGGCACCAATCCCGCCCGCCTGAGTCTACCCATGTCACGTGAGCATCAGTTGCCGGGTTTTGCCAAACCGAACGCACCCGCTGGTGTGTTTTGTTGTTTTTCAGCGGTGTACCGTGTTCGGCCTGTCAAACCGGGACACTCTTCACTGGAGCGACGAGACAGGATCAACCGGGATGCACATGACTAAAAAGTAAGACCGAGCCGCCCGTGTCGCCTCATAACGGGACGCCCGCGTCACGTCGAGCCGCTCTTTGTGTCTGCGCGGCTAAAACTCGACGTCTAGCGAAGCTAGCGACGTTAGCCGAGTTAGCTCGCTGAATTTATCATCCAGCACAACAACAACAACAACACACACACACACCGCTCTCACACGGTGTGTGTGTCACACACACTTCATATGACGACGCTTAATTAAACGTGTGTGTAATGACGTAGTGTCAGCCTGTAATTAGCCCGCTGTTAGCCGTGAAGCTAGCTGTTAGCCTGTCTGTTTATTGTTCTCACAGATGATGCTGCTAGCCTTTAGCCGCTAGCTGCTGCTAACTGACGTTTGTTTTGTTCACCTCCTGCAGGACGAGGAGCACCATGAAACCACCGGCACAGACTCAGTCATCTCCTCTCAGCAGCAGCCTGGTGAGTCCTGACAGCTCATTAATAATTCATCACAGACAGGTGAGCCGCCCTTTGTCACACCTGCACGTTTGTGCAGTGATTTAACGGGCTCACCTGTAAACACGCCGAGAGGCCTGAAAGGCGGCAACCGGCAGTAAAATACTTTACGTCCTGATTTAAAAAATATTTTGTACTTTTAATGAAGTAAAATTACAAAAAAATCACCAGCAAATCTTCTTAAATCATTCAAAGTGTTGTATTAGTAAATATTATCATCTCATATTAGTGTACATGTACACAGACATCATGTCTCAGGTTGTGTTGACTCTGTCAGACTTTATGTTCATTATTGACGCTGCAGTTTGCAGTCATGTTAAACTAGACTGAATTATATTGTGATTTTTTTATCATGTATGTAAATGGAGTGAAGTTAATACGCTCAAACTGAAACATGATGAGCTTCATAAAGTTGATTTTACATCACAGGTGTACCTGATGATAGTGGCCGGTCAGTGTACTGTAAATTGTGTATGTATATATAATATGATCAGTATAATTTTAACTGTTTTAAATGCACACCACACACGTTTTATGTTTTTAAATTAGACCTATAAATAAAGATAATCTGAATTTAAACCTGTGCAAAGATTCAAATAGAAAATAAAAAACTATATAACAAGTAAAAAATATAAATACATTTTTATATATAGAAATAATAGAGATAAAAACTACATATAATTAAATGAGGCGTAGAAAATGAAGGTCAGCATGGAGCAGAGGTAGGTGTGAGCCTGGCTGATTTCAGCTCCTCTCACAGTAACCTGAATATTTATTTATATTTGATGACGTCAGGTTGAGAAACATTTTTGGATTTAATCGAGAAAATCATCGACAGATTAATTGATGATGTAAATCACGGTTTGTTGCTCTGCAGTTTGTTGACGTGTCGTCTGTTTGCAGATGTTCGAAGGCGTCTACAACAACGCCAGGATGCTTCACTTCCTCACAGCAGTCGTGGTGAGTAGATCGCTCCTCCACCTGTCAGAGTCGTAGTAAAACTTTGATGGCTGAAGTTTCCTCTCTGCTGCTTTCAGGGCTCCACCTGTGACGTCCGGGTCAAAAATGGCGCCGTGTACGAGGGAATCTTCAAGACTCTGAGCTCACAGGTACAAAGACTCTTCACGCCGCTCCACGCTTTGTCACTTCCTGTCGCCGTGATGCTGATTTATCTGTTTTCTTCTGACTCCCAGTGTGAGCTGGCTGTGGACGCTGTTCATAAACAGAGTGATGGAGACGGAGGAGGAGGAGGAGGAGGAGGTGGCGGCGGTGGCGGCAGTGGCAGCCAGTCCTCTCCACCCAAGATTGAAGACATCACTGACACCATGATCTTCAGCCCCGCAGACCTCGTGACCATGACCTGCCGCGACGTCGACTTAAGCTTTGCTGTCAGAGGTAAGGAGACAAACACACACACACACACACACACACACACACACACACCTCGGCCAGCGTCACAGAGGCTGTAGTTACCATAAGCATCCAAACGCGTCACGCTAGCTCGTTACGTAGAGCAATTACAGTGCTACAGACAGCGGGTAATTAATTCAAGTTTAACAGCCTCATTAAAAGTTGACCTGTGTGTGTGTGTGTGTGTGTGTGTGTGTGTGTGTGTGTGTGTGTTTTCAGACACGTTCACCGACACCGCCATCAGCTCGACGCGGGTGAACGGCGATCACAGAGAGAAAGTTCTTCAGAGATGGGACGGAAACGGAAACGGAGAAAACTTCGAGCTGGAGTCGGACGCTGTGAGGATACACACACACACACACACACACACACACACACACACACACACACACACCTGACTAATGTCTGACCAGCTGTTCAGATTAAATAACAACAACAGGAAGTGACGGCAGCTTCCACTCTTTAATTTCTGATGTGTCTTTCAGTCAAACGGCTGGGACGCCAACGAGATGTTCAAGTTTAACGAGGAGGCGTACGGCATCAAGTCCACCTACGACTCCAGCCTCTCCATGTACACGTGAGTTCAGCTCACAGCCCGGCTAACAGACTGAGCTCACATGAGCTAACAGCAGTTACAGTTGGTCACACTCGTCCTGATAACCTGTTCCTCTCCTGTCTGATTTCCCAGCATGCCTTTGGAGAAGGGGAATTCGGAGGTTTTCCGACAGCGGGAGGCGCGAGCGGCTCGGTTAGCCAGCGAGATCGAGAGCAGCCTGCAGTACCGCCGACGGGTTTCTTTAGAGAACGAAGAGGGCCGGAGCGAGGAGGACAAATACAGCTCCGTGGTCCGAGAGAGGGAGGACCGGGCCAGCCCCGGGTTCACCTCCACGGGCAGGTAAGAGCCTGAAACAACAGATCCACTGTGAAACCTTCGTCTGCTGTCAGATCTTCACCTCCTCTGTCTCCTCACCTCCTCTGTCTCCTCACCTCCTCTGTCTCCTCAGTGTTTCCAGGGAAGGTAAATACATTCCTCTCCCTCAGCGCGCTCGTGAGATCGGCCTGTCTGGCAGCAGCATGAGGACCGGAGGCTCCGGGCGAACTGCCGCGCCCTCGTCCTCCTCCAGACACCCGCCGCCCAGCTCGTCCTCCCCCAAACCGCCGTCTGAAAGGAGCAGCCCGCTGTCCGTCAGGACCGCCTACTCTCCTCACCAATCACAGAGCAGCCCGCCGGCGGCCGGCAGCCCTCCGTGCACCAATCATGTCCTGCCGCACTCCCTGTCTCATCCACAGGCGCTGGCTGACACGACACGCTCGTCTGTTAACGGAGGTAAGGAGGCGGCGGACAACACACCGAATGATGTGATTGGACGAGCATGAATTTGAGGGAATTGGGCCTGGAAAGTCCTTGAAAAGTCCTTGAATTTGAAGGCGTGTGTTTTGGCCTGTTTGTTTCAGTTACATCCAGAACTTCCCCGAAGTCTCAGAGACTTCAGAGCAACAGAAACCTGCGAACGCCAAACTCCCAGTCCTCAGCTGCAGGTAACACACACACACACACACACACACACACACACATACGCGCACACACACGCGCACACGCACACACACACACGCACACACACACACACACACACACACACACACACACACAGGGCTGTAAACTGGCTCGTGATTGGTCAGTTGAACACGGATCAGTTTCTCATCTCGTCCTTTCAGTCTCTCGTGCTCCGAAACCAGACGCCCCTCCTCAGGACCTCCCCCTGGTCGGCCCCGCTTTCTTGGACTCCTCCCCCTCCGCTGTCACCACGGCAACCACCACCAAACCCTCTGGCCCCACCCCACTCTTCCCCGTCGACGGTGAGACGACGATTTTAAGTCAGATTATCTGACATGAGATGAAGTGATGTAACATTTAATGAACTGTTCCTGATGATCCGCAGTGAATGAAATCCTGAGCGCGGCGGCTAAAGAGCGAACTGAAGCTCTGTCCAGTCCACAGGAAGCAAAGAGCAGCAAAGGTAAGACTCGACGAGGTCGACGCTCGTCCTCAGTTTGTTTGTTTGAATCTCACCGTGCCGTGTCTGATCTGTCCTCAGCTCCCTCGGTCCAGCAGAGGTCTCAGCTCGAGGAGCTCCGCAAGTTTGGCAAAGAGTTCAGGGTAAGAGTGGCGTGACGCCGAGGGTCAGAGGTCACACAGGGGTCACACAGAGGTCAGAGAGAGGTCACACAGAGGTCACTCAGATGTCAGATCACAGATCTGATGTAACCTTGTAAATTGTTGTAAGAACCTCCAAAGTTGTTAACGTCTCACGTTCTGTCTCTCAGCTGCAGCCCAGCTCGTCTCCTTCAGCGTCTCCAGCCTCCGCAGATCCTCCTCAACACAGCTCCGCCTCACCCGCCGACTCCTCCTCCTCCTCCTCCTCCCCTGCACCGCCTAAGCCTCTCACCTCCTCCGCCCAAGACCTGCCACCGACCACAGAGGCAGCTTCGACCTCCTCTGCTCAGACCTCCACAGCTCCCGCCGGCCCTCAGTCGTCAGGTCCTGGGACGAGCCAGTCGGTGCCCGGCGGCGAGGAGGCGTGTTCGGAGAGCAGCGAGCGGTCGGAGGCGGTGTCTGCAGCTGCTGTGGTGTGAGTGTTACAATATGTCCGCACAGGTGGAGTGTATTCATGGTGGAGCTGGTGGATGTCATGGATGAATGTTTTCTGTTGCAGGCAGGTGAAAAACTCGACACTGAATCCAAACGCTAAAGAATTTCTTCCCATCAAAGGAAACACAGTCATGGTTAGTGACACACACACACACACACACACACACACACACACACACACACACTGCTAACATGATTTAACATCACGTCGTCCTCTCTGACAGAAACCTGCTCCGACCCCGACCCCGCCTCGCCCGACTCCACCCAGCCCCTCTGTGGTCCTGCCTCCACCCGGACAGCCCGGAGGAGGAGCAGGAGGAGCAGGTGGAGGAGGAGGAGCCATCTACAGTAACCCACCTGGACACTACCTGTCCTACGTCTCTCCGATCCACATCCAGGGACACTCCATCCAGGTTTGAACGTTCTGTCGCCTCATGAGTCGACTGAGCTCAGAAAAACTTTACTGACGTCTCCTCGTCTCCTCCTCAGGCTCCTCAGATGTATCAGTACACCATGTCGACCGTCAACCAGGGCAAATACCCCCGAGCCAAAGGTACACACACACACACACACACACACACACACACACGTGATGATCCGCTGTGGTCAAACGGTGACCGTCTGTTCTGCTGTGCTGTGTTCAGGTCCGGTGGTGGGGCAGCGTCCGGAGCACCACCCGTCTCCGGCCTCCCCCATGCTCTCAGCTGCAGGCTCGGCAGCAGGGCCTCCGCTGGTGGCTTCACCTTACCCCCAGTCCTACCTGCAGTACGGTCAGGTGATCCAGGCCATGCCACACTACCACGGACAGGTACCGAGGCAGAGAACTGTGGATTTAAAGGTCCAATAAAAATCCTTGAAAACTGCATGTCGAGTTCATTTAACATTTTAAATTCAACCAGCGGATGGACAGAGAGACATTTTACTGCATGAAGCCAATCATACATGAATATTTTTAGAGTGTAGTTTTGGTATTTTTCCTTCAGTGGAGGATCTAACAGAGATTTAATGAAGTTTTTAGCATGTTGACACTGATGTGAGTTTCATCATGGGAGGCCTCAGATAACAGAAGACGTCCCAGTGTGACTTTAAATGTGAACCTTCTTCAGAGACGTCGATTAAATAAATATGAGTTCAAAATGAAACGTATAGAAATGTATGAAATGTTTGTTTAGCTGCAGTCAGTCTGACGTTTGATGTTTGTATGAAACTTTTCTGAGTCGTGAACAGACGATAAAATCTCTCATTGTTTCCAGGCGGTTTACTCGATGCTGCAGGGGGGAGCAAGGATGCTGACGTCCGGGGCTCCTCCTCAGGCGATGGGTCCTCCGGGCCCTCAGTACCCGGGCCAGGCTGAGGGCCAGCCGGGGCCACAACAGGCCATGTATGGTAAGCAGAATGACGCTGGACTCATCTAATCCAGCATGAAAAGAACTGTTTTATTTTGATCTATCGTCTCTAATGAAACAGGACAAAGTTTTTTGTTTAAATCATGAATTTTATTAATATATTTAAGTTTGTTGAGATCATAAAGAGTCTTCAGTGAATTCAGACCGTGAGAAAAGATGAAAATAATCGTGTGGCTAAAACTTTATCTCTGATGTTTGACTCTTATCTCCAACGCAGGAAATAAACATTTTTCTTTTTGCCTTTCAGACATGAGAAATGATAAAGTGCAAATACAGTTTCAAAGATTTCTAAATGAACATATGTATGCAGATCGTTTTGAGCATCGAGCGCCATAAATAAATAAATGTGAAGAAGATGATCAGCGCTGTCAGAAGAAGATTATTGGATTATTTTATTAAAAAGTAAAGAAGAGTGAGCGCTGAAGCTCGAAACAACTGTTTGACTTAATATTGAAAATGTATTTTAGAGGAAAGACGCTCAGGAGGAGTTCAGTAAAGCTCGTCGTACAGAGACGTCACAGAGATATAAAACAGTGTCATCTGCGTAAAGACGGACTGATAATTTATTATCATTCAAATAAATGGTAAAAAAAAATAGTTCAAGTAATCGAACCTTGTGGAAGTCCTTTTGAATTTAGATTCCAGGGTTCCCACACCGTCTTAAACATCAAATTAAAGGACTAATCAAGGACTTTCCAGGCCCAAGTCCCTTAAAATTCAAGGACCCAACACAGCAGAGTTTGAGACACGGATCAGGAATAATTGTTACAACACTGAGACTTAACGTAGCCTGAAGAACTTCAAAAGACAAAATGTATACATTCAAGCACTTTCAATGACCCACCTCTGTTTTCAAAAACTTTCAAGAAAATTCACAAACTTTCCAGGATTTCAAGGCTTTATACACTGTGGTTGACTATTGACAGATCATCAAAAAGAACTGCACGATCTTTAATTAAATATATTTAGATAACGAGCTCCAGGTTTGTCAACACGAGGTTGTTATGTTCACGTTAAATTGAAGATACAGGAAGTCTTTCACAGATTTAATAATTTTATGTTAAAGATAAAACTTATAAATTATCATCAGTATCTTCAGGACGAATGCTTGACCTCGTTCCTTCTTCTTTCTTTGTTCCTCTCTCAGCTCAGTCGTTCTCTCACCACTCGGGCTCCATCCATCATCCTCAGCCCTCCAGCACCCCCACCGGGAATCAACCCCCACCCCAGCACACGGCGCCCAGTCCAGGACACACTCAGGTAAAAGTGCCGACATTTATTTAAAGCCGGACACATCAGAGTTTGAAAGTGAGATAACATGGAGGTGGAGGTCATAATGAACTTCTACATGTCTCGTTCTCCGTCTCAGTCGAGTCAGTCCGGTCCTCAGCCTCAGTCCATGTTCCACTCTGGAGGTCTGTCGGCTCCCACGCCTCCTAACCTGCCGCCAGGCCACAGCTCCCCTCAGGCCTCCTACACCATGCAGGGTTACAGCCTCCCCACCCACCAGCCGCTGCCCCATGGCTTCCCCTCCATCAGCCAGCTCACACAGGTGAGTACAAACACCTTTAAAGGGTTGGATCCCAGCAGTGTGGACACATTTTCTCACATGGCGGCGTCGTCTTGTTTGTCCTCTACAGGCTCACGTCACAGGAGGCATGTCTGGACCTCATCACTCTGCAGGTCATGGGCTGCCCCCCGTCATGCTGCACTACGTCCCCCCTCAGCAGGGCAGCGGCTCCAACCCCCAACAGGGGGCGCCACAACATTTCTACATCGGACCCCACCAAGGTAAACACAGAGCCCGGACACGACCGACCCCAGTCCAGAAAGAACAGCTGATTCAGAGACTTTGGCTTTATTCCACCGGGCTCGATTCTGTGACGTCGTTTTATTTTGAAAATTTAACAAATTCTCTCCGTCTGACTTCCTGTCAGCTGTGCAGATTGACGCGGTGTCCATCAAAAACTCAACAGCTTCAGACTTTCAGCTGTTTTCTTGGTTTCTTTAACGTTTTTGTCTTTTTTGTGTCTTCCAGCTGTTCAGGTTCAGGCTCACCCCACCCAGCAGCTGTCCTTCCACCCATCTGCAAACTGAACCCTCCACCTCCTCCATCCTTCACCATCACAGCTGGATTCAGGAGCGAGGAAGACGAGCACTATTGTGTGACGAAGAAACCCCCGAACAACTTGTAACATTCCCCCCTCCTGACATCAAACTAACACTTCTTCTTTTTAAACTCATCTTTTAGATGAAACATCTGGATTTTAACTGTAAATACAAACTGTTTTCACATCGACGTGAAGCTGGACTGAAGACAGAAACGTGGAGGAAACATTCGGACTGACGACCGTGGAAACAGATTTATCTCCCTGTCCCACCTCTGTCCTTTTACAGGAACCAGTTCATTCATAATAAAACCACTGAAAAAAAAAAAAGAAGTCTGGATTCAATTTGGAGCGCTGAGCTGAAATAACGCCTCGGCTGGAGGTGTTGGTTAGCCTAGCTTAGCATAAAGACTGGAAACAAGGGGTAACAGCTAGCCTGGTTTTGTCCACAACTACACCGCTTTAAGTCAGCTAATCAACAATCATTAGCCAATCTCTGAATTAATGAATGAAGTCACGCGGAGTTTAAAGTTTTGTTAAAGTTTAATTGAATTGTAGTTACTTAAAACAAATTCTAGTTCACACAAATGGATTACAGATCCAGAGACAACAGTAACCATGGTAACAACACATAAATACACTGTAAAAACCGTTAAGACATTCTCAGGAGTTGTCAGTAAAATCAAAGTAAAGCTCAAACAAACAAACAAACAAACACCACCTACATCGGTCATGATGTGGAGGAAAGGGTTAACCAATACAGATCTTTTCAAGGTCGATAAAATGTTTTCAAGGACAGATTCACTTTATTTTTGTTTCAGGGGTGTAAGTGTCCAAACTGAAATATCTCCACAGGTGTTGGATGGAAGGTGAAAAGCTGACTGTCAGTACAGTAAAACAGTCTGTAGACTGAAACACAGAAATATATATAACACATTTACTTGTGGTCATGATCTGGAGCCTGATTTCCACTCCTGCAGTTAGCTGGAGATAAACGTCTATCGTCTATAAAACATGAAAACTGCCCATCATAACCTCACAGGGTTCAAGACTAATTTAACTGATCTACATCAAATCATGAGCTAGCCAGTTCACAAGCATTTTGCTACAGTACAAAACCTTTAAAACTTAATGAACTAATCTGCAGCAGTTGTTAGCTAACTAGTTAGATAATGTTTTGCTTAAACACTAGTTAACTAGCCAGCTACTCGACATCAATCGTTTGCTCGTGATGGATGTAAATGTCGATCATTAGTTAGCTGTGGTTGTGATTGGAGCGTGATGAAGGAATCACTAATAATCAATTAAGATTTTAAACCGCCTCTTGTCTCACAGAGGAGCTGAGAGGAGTCTACAGTATTTACTGTGGGAGTGGAAGTCAGGCTCATGATTTGTAAAACGTGTCCATGCGTACACACAGCTTAACGTGAAGTGAAACCACAGACTATAAACCAGACAAACTGCCTCAGTGACACACGTGAACAGTTTCTGTTCTCCGTGTGGAGTCCATGTGAGAAACACCATCAGCACTTAAAGGTGGAGGAAGAAAAATGTAGAGGCTCACAGCGGCGCTTCATTCACATTGACGTAGTTCCCCTCACTATCACTATCACCATCATCATCGTCATCATCATCATCGTCATCATCATCATCACTGCTTTTGCTTTGAGCTGATGATTCACATCCAAACATGGGACGATTCAGCGACGGAGACCAAGCATTACCTGCACAGAGGACAACACAAAGACATGAACACTGACCGAGGCACAAACTGGGTCTGCAGGTGATGTCACAGAACCAGGACTTCCTGTGTGACTCACCACTGAAGAAGAAGATCACATGACCTGAAAACAACTCACTGTGAAAGTTCTCCACGTTCAGATATTCTCCTCTCGAATCAGCTCCGTCACCTTTCTTCTCGGGGACGTTCTCGTAATCGTGTAGAACGTCTGAAGATGAAAACAAACAGCTGATCACAGGTGACGTCATCGGAGTTTAACACCTTCACGATGTTTGACGGTCTGAAACCTCGACATCATCACAAGTGACTTCAACCAACATCCACAGACTTCATTTTTTACCTGAACTGGGTGTCGAGGCTCGGCTCTGATTGGTCACAGGAGTTGCACCTTCAGGTAACACAATTCTGCAGAAACCAAAGAAGAAGAAGAAGACGATCAGATCAGATCAGATCAGATCAGATCAGATCAGATCAGATCAGATCAGATCAGTTTTCTGCTGCAGACGTGAAGAAGTAAAAGAAAACACAATGTGAGAGACCTACATGTATCCGGGGTCGTCATTGTCGCTCTCAACTGCAGAAAAAAACAACATGTCAGCTCAAACACTCTGACATCACTCTGACGTCACTCTGACATCACTATGACGTCTCTCTGACATCACTGTGAAAGTAGGCTGTTATTATTTCTGTTTGGTCTCTGCCTCTGGAAGTTTGACAATCAAGTCTCAGGTCATTATTAACACTGACTAACAGACTAACACTGCTTCCTTAACACACCTTTAACATGATCACATGATCACAGGTCTGTCAGAAAACTCACCAACAACTGGATTCTCATAACTCGGGTTGCTGTCTGTGGACAGAAGACGTCAGCGTTAGGTATAAAAACATGAGAGATAAAGTTCATGTTCAGAAAAGTGAACGACAGTCTGAAGATGAAGAAGAGAAGATGTCACCAGTTTCTGTTGCGGTGTAGGTCGAGTGTCTCTGGGCTCCAGGATCAGAGCTGAAAAACAGTGACTGTCATCGTTAGCCAGTTCAGTCAATTAAAACACAAACTATGAAGTCAATTTATCTATAAGTCTTCATCACAAATAAAATGATGTTTCAGGTTTGTTCATTTAGTCAGGTGAGGTTAGGCAGGTGAACCAGGTCAACTCACAAAGGTGACAGCAGGTGGGCCGTAGGGTGGATGGAGTTCCGATCATTGATTGGCTGGGCTGTAATTCAACAGAGAGAGAAAGCCATCATCATCGTCATCATCATCATCATGAACACGAACAACATGATGACAACGACATCCATGACAACGATAATGACGATAATGTCGTCATCGTTGTCATCAGCGTCGTCAGCATCAGCGTCAGTCATGGTTGTTGTCATGGTTGTTGTCATGGTTGTGTTAATAAAGGTTTTCATTCTAACTCTTCTAGGTTCAGTTTGATAAATCTGATTATACAACAAGTAGGTCCGACCGAGCAATCTGATTGGTCAACTAGACGTTTAGAATGTGCTTTAATCAGCATGACAGCACACCTGACTCATCACTGAAAATATCACTCCGCCATCTCCACATTGTCACATCCTGAAATATAGAACATGTAAACAAATATGAATAAGTCCACTGGAAGTACTTTAATAAAGTAACACATCTGAATTTACAACCTCAGCTTTTTTAATGAATATTCTGTGTTACGGAGCTGTTAGACCGCCTCGTTAACACAGGTGTGCACCTCGTTAACACAGGTGTGCACCTCGTTAACACAGGTGTGCACCTCGTTAACACAGGTGTGCACCTCGTTAATACAGGTGTGCACCTCGTTAACACAGGTGTGCACCTCGTTAACACAGGTGTGTACCTTGTTTGTGTTCAAACCGTTCAGTGAGCTCAGAGAAAATGTTTTTGCAGACTAAAGGTGGACTAATGTGGACTGAAGAGGAATATTCCATCAGATAAAAACATGTTGTTCATTTTGATTCCATCGATCTTTGTTCAACACATTTTGACTTCTGGACTTTAAACGCTGTGGAGTTACTGGAAATGTTTGGATCATCCTCCATCAGCTGTGCAGGTGAGTCGCTGATACAAAATAAATGTGAAGTTATGAGGCCGATCTGTCCATGGAGAATCTGTTTGTCAGCAGATATCTGAGTCACTACAAGACTGAACTAACGAAGCAGTTTAGAGTTTATATGTGAGTATTTATTCAGTTTGGGAAACTCCGTTACTAAGGCTCGGGCTACTTGCTGGAGTAGTGAACTGGGTTCCATTACATACAGGAGTCTACTGCTGGGACTGACTGTTTTCAGTTGTATAATCACAATATTACACAGAGGGTGTGCTTTATCGTCATTATTGGCACGTTTGTGCAGAACAAACAAAAAGGTTTTTTATTGTTTACGTCTTAGCGTGTTATTTTAAACATACTTACACGGGTGAATGACTCTGAACACACTGGATCTGAAAAACAAACATTATTTTACTCATTTTATAGAAAACTAAAGACTTAACCTGAATTATTACACTGTAAAACATTATGTTCAATCTGTGTAGACTATAGAGGAAACTTACTCCTCTGAGGCGTTCGTCTGTCTGATGGACACTGTGAGAAGAAACAGAAAGTTTAATTCAGATTATTTAAATGTGATGACATCATCTCTCATCAGCTGAAACCAAAAATCAAATCAGTGTCAGTGTTGACCATCACAAGTGTGAAAACTGTAAATCACAGGAAGTGACACGTAGGTCAGCTGATCATGAACGAGTGCAGCAGCTGTTAACCACATGGTGATACAGTGTGAAGTGACGTGTTGTCCCACCCAGCGGGCCTTTGTTCCTGCAGTTCAGACACACGACGACCAGCAGCACCATGGAGACGAAGACGGCGGCCGCCATAACCACGAGGAGCCAGGTGAAGGTCATGTTTCATCTGAGGAGGACGGAGGAGGACACAGGAGGTGACAGGAGGAGGATGGAGGAGGACGGAGGAGGACACAGGAGGACGGAGGAGGACACAGGAGGTGACAGGAGGACGGAGGAGGACGGAGGAGGACACAGGAGGACGGAGGAAGACACAGGAGGACCCAGGAGGAGGACACAGGAGGACAAAGGAGGACCCAGGAGGAGGACACAGGAGGACACAGGAGGACGGAGGAGGACACAGGAGGACACAGGAGGAGGACAGAGGAGGACAGAGGAGGACGGAGGAGGACACAGGAGGAGGACCCAGGAGGACGGAGGAGGACGGAGGAGGACAGAGGAGGACAGAGGAGGAGGACACAGGAGGACCCAGGAGGAGGACCCAGGAGGACGGAGGAGGACAGAGGAGGACAGAGGAGGAGGACACAGGAGGACCCAGGAGGAGGACACAGGAGGACAGAGGAGGACGGAGGAGGACAGAGGACAGAAGAGGAGGAGGACACAGGAGGACGGAGGAGGACAGAGGAGGACGGAGGAGGACAGAGGACAGAAGAGGAGGAGGACACAGGAGGAGGACACAGGAGGACGGAGGAGGACAGAGGACAGAAGAGGAGGAGGACACAGGAGGACAACATGAGACTGTTAGAGTGTCCTGACTCAAATCTATCAACAAATATTGGATGGATTGTCAAGAAATTCAGATTTATGTTCACCCAACGTTCAGATTCAGTTTAATCTACAAACTGAAATCAGGTGACTGAAAGATGATTATATAACGTCTTTAAATAAATCAATTAATAAACTTAAGATACTCGAGGGGAAAATGAAGTGAAGCTCACATAAATATATAAAAAAGATTCAGTTATTTATGAAACAGCTGCTCGCTGTAGTTCTGAGCATTTGATAGGGACTATTTTCAGCGGCGGATGAATCCACATTTGGTGCTCTAGAGAGAATGAAAGGAACAAACTCAAACAGCACGCTGACTTCACAGGGACGACGTGAGGAATCAAATCTTCACTTCAACTCAACGTTCAGGATTCTACTTTAACGCTGGTGAAACTTCAGGACAAAAACACTGCATGAGGTCAAAAATCATAACTCTTCAAATCTGAACACACACACACACACACGCACACACACACACACACACACACACCTTGAATCATTCAATATGACTTCTACTTCCTGAGGATGTCATCATGCCTGATGTTTTTAAGTTTTCTTCAGTGAGATTTGTCTGAACACACACGAGCGTTAAAAGTTTAAAACTGCCGTTTGATGAGCTTTAATCATTTTGGTGTTAGCATGTTAGCATGTTAGCATGTATTTCACACAAAGGTCACGTGTGTCAACGTGACATGTTTGCATCAGTTTTAGATAACTGACTATTCGACTGATTGTTTCATATTTTTAAACGCGTCGTGTTTTCATGAGTAAAATCTTTGTAAAGTAACTGAAGCTGTCAGATAAAGAATAATATAATGAACTGATTACTTCAGTGAAATACTCGAGTAAATGTACTTTACTATCTAAACTCTTTGTTCTTCCTCAGTCTGATGAGTCTCTTATGTTTTCACTCCTGTCTTTGACTGAAGACTTGATCAGACCTGAACCGGCTCTTTTTCTTAAATATCTGCAGTTTTTTTTTTCCACTTTCTTGAAGCATCAGAGCGAGAACACGACGACAATCTACGTCCTGATCGCAGCGGTGTGTCACACAGGAAGGAAAACCATCTCACATGTGCTTCGGCTGACGGCTTCAGCTCGTCTTCTTTCCTCTGCCAGGCTGAACAAACGGACTCCAAACAGGCTGGAAACAAACTTCACACAAAGTCCCTGAACGCCCCGTCACACGGCGTGAACGTGGAACAAAAACCTCGAACGCACCTCAGATCAAAACTCCTCACAGAAAAACTGTTTCAGTCTTCAGAGATCAGATCAAACTCATCAGGCGGCCATCTTGTGAGCTGTGGCTCTGTCTTTGTCTTTTTTTAAAATTCATTTTACCCACAAAAACCTCCGAAATGTTTCTTTAAAGGCAGCCGGCCGACAGACACGAGCACAAAGAGGTCAAAGATGAGGCGAGGAAGTGAGACAGGAAGAGACAGGTGACCAAAATATATCAGAGTTTCTGAAACAGGTTCAATTAAAACGTGATGAGTCACACAGACGATTTATTGTTTCTTTAAAAAGCTGCAACACTTAAACACTCCTTAACCAAACCATGATTTAAGAACATTCAGATCCCTAAAGTTCAAGATGTTCAAACACAAAGTATCTATCACTGTGCAGAAACATGATCATATAACATTAATGGATGGATTCATATCTGCAAATAAAACCAGGAAAAAGCATCTTTTAATTAAAAAACTTTAACGTCTTTACAGGTTTGAAATGAGACCTGATGTAAATGTCATTATATCTGATTTCTAAAGAGTTTAAAGCTGCTGTTACTGAAATATATGAAAGTTTAAATATCTTAAACGGCTGCAGACGTCTTTATATTTGAAATTATTTTGTTGTTTCCACTTTTTTCTGATTACATAAACGTCACAGTGTTGGTCCAGTTTCAGTCTTTAGTTCTCAGGATACACACATATATATATATATATATAAAAAACACATTAAATATCATCTGCTGGACTGTCTGGACTTGTCATGGTGTTTTATATGATTGTATTTTAATTGTTTTAACACGTCATGTTTGAATGTTGCAGCTAATTTAAACAGTTAATCTAAAATGATGCATCATATTTTAGAAGTTTGTCGTGTTCTTTGTTTTTAAAGTCATCAGTGACTGCAGCTGTGATTTAAAAGTAAAAAGATAAATGACCATAAACTGGAAATATTAGAATAAACTTCACTTCGTCGTTTTAAACGTTGCAGAAACGTTGGCGTTCAGCTTCGTTATCTTTGTGATATCACGTCGGCTTCCTGAAGTTTCTGCTCGTTTTCTGATAATCTCACCGTGACGATAAACTTCAGGAAGTCGCTGCTCCGATATAAAAAAAAAAAAAAAGTAAGAAACTATGAAACTTTGCAGCTTTTTGAACGGACGAAACAAACGAGTTCATGAACGAGCTTTAGATGTTGGTGGGCCGTTACCTTCAGACAGGCTAGCTGTTTTATGCTAAGCTAAGCTAACCGGCTCCTGGCAGTAGTGGCATCGATCTGAATATCCTCGCATCAGGAGCTCACGTTGATGAACTTTTCTACATTTATTAGAGTCAACAGTCGCGAGACAACAGGAAATGAAACAAATGTGTCCGGCTGGACGACGTCCACCCCAGAGACCACTGCAGGACCGCACATACCGACGGTGTGGCCTTAAGGAAACACCCTCAAACCTCAAACCTGCAGCCGTCGTGTCGGCTCAAATGCACAAAAACCCAAAATGTGACGATGCACAGAAACAAATCAGAACATCAGAAACGATGACTTTTAGTCTTCGACCTCGTCTTTTTCTGCCCTGCTCGGTCTCATGAGAGTCTCGAGTTGTTCAGAGATCGACAGATTCGCATCCCGTGAGCACCAACGGGAGGATTCTGGGTTAAAGTCGAGCTTTGGACGCACCCTAACCTCGCTCAGCCTCTGTGAAT
Organism: Argyrosomus regius; assembly: GCA_946959425.1. Lineage (NCBI taxonomy): Eukaryota > Metazoa > Chordata > Actinopteri > Sciaenidae > Argyrosomus > Argyrosomus regius. The sequence goes on along the minus strand of OX336897.1, from coordinate 1,133,515 downwards.
GAACGAGTGAAGGATGAGTACCTGGCCTCCTTCATCAGGCCTTACAGGTCCCACTCCAATGCTCCATCTTCTCCCGGTGCATGCTGGGAACAAACACTCACAATCTAAAATGATGAAAAACTCACCGACGCCTGAGGACGAGCGGCGGCTGGAGAGACGGTTGTACGTTGAGGAGGAGGACGATGGAGGATGGGTGAAGTTTCGGGGCCTGAGGCTGGTCTCGTGTCCTCCTGAAGTATCTGGTCCACATGAGGCGCCTACGGTTACCAAACATCCGCCATGTCTGAAGACCTCTTCGCTCTCTTCGCTCTCTTCGCTCTCGTTCCTCCCTGAATATCTGATCTGGCTTCTGATATGCACCTTCAACAACCTCCTCGGCTCTTCCCTCCCTCCCTCTTCGTCACTGACTCTCTCTTTCCTCTGTCATCACTGCACCCAATCACCTTCTGAGGAGAGACGTTGGGTTGGTTTCGCCTCCCGCCACAGATCCTCTGATCTTAAGTCGTCTTCCTCAGTGTTTCCTCTGAGAAAGGACGATTGACCATCAACGTTTGTCCAAAGAGACCTCAGAGGAGCCTAAAAAAACCAAACCTGAGATTAAGTTTATAGTTTGTAAGACAAACTGTTGCAAAGGGTGACTCACCAACCAGGTGACTCACCAACCAACCACCAAACATAAAAGTCCACAGTGCTGTCGGTGTCGGTTGTGTGGGTTGATCAAACTGTCCTCATTCAACTGCAATCTGCAACTGGTGGTGGAGATTGGAAAAGAGTTCTGCAGCTCAGAAAATGTCAGCAAAAAAAAAAAAAAAAGTTTCACACAAACACGGCGAGCCAATCAGGACGCGTAAACTGTGACACCTCAGAGCGTCGCCGGCTGTTAAAAAGCTGCAGCGCTGCGTGAACGCTGCTGCAACCGTCTCGACATCCTCCCACCTACAAACAGGAAACCACACCGGGGGAAGGAAGCCGAGTCCTCCTCTCCTCTTCGCTCCTGTCCTCGCTCGGCCTCTTTTCTTCTGTCGAGAGAAGACGAAGCAGAGGAGAGAGAGAGAAACTCCCCCACAACCCCCCATGAACGAGGGAGGAGAGGGGGGACACCTGCTGAAAGTTTACCGCCCATTTGAGACTTTTATCTGCTGGTGCAGGTGCAAATAGTTCTCAGTCACTTGTGATCGTTTCCTAATAAAAAGTCCAAAGAAACGACCTGTTACCTCCAATTAGTGTAATTAATTTAACTTCTGTTTGATGTCATTCAAAAGACATTATTGTCGATTATTTGGGCAGTAGATGAAAGAGTGTACACGTCGTCTAAACTTAAAGTTTTGATTGCACAGAGGTGAGGAGGGTTATCTGCTATCAAACGGTATTTTTGGTTTTACCAGAGAAGAAGACTTTGAGTAGGTCGACTAACTGGTTGTTTTGGTAAATGTGCGTCTGGTTAACCGCCTCCACCTACGACAGAGCTGCACAAAGTGGAGTTTTACTATGAGAACCATCCGGGACCGTCTCCCACGCAGTGAAGGAGAGCTTTTTTTTTGTTTTTTTGAGGGCTGGAAGCAACAAAAATGAAGCTGACATTAGTTCAGTTTGCAGTCAGTGTATTACACACTCAGCGGGTTTGGACTCCTTCAGGATGTCTGTTTGTGATTTTCATGGACATGTTGGGAAGTTGTTGTTGGAAACAGTTTGGAAAAGGGCGAACACTCGAGGTGTTTCCAGGTTTGCTCTTCAGTGTGTTCTGGGTCTCCAACCCAGCTGAATGTACCCAAGAACCTTCAAAGGAAGACGTCCAGATCAGATGAACCATCCAGTTTATCATCGTCTATCACAGGCGAGCTTCAACGAACCATGACGTTGTCAAGAGAAGAGCGAAAACATCTTCCATCTTCATCCATCAATAAAAGTCTTCAGTGTCGTTATCTGATATAACTGATGACCTAACCTGACAATAACCTCTTTAGCATTGTTGACACCCAGGAAAGATGGTGGGAGGGAGAGGCGTGTCTCTGTTTCTTTGCAGATGATGTGGTTTTGTTTGACCGTAATCTTCAGCTCGCACTGAGGTAGTTTGCAGCATTCAGAATGGATCAGAACCTCCAAGATTTCTTGTCTTGTTCACCAGAGAGGGTAAAAAGGTGCGTGAGATCAACAGGTGACTCTGTAACCCTCACCTGTGGTTATGAGGCTTAGGGACAGACTGAAAGACCGGCACCTCACCTTGAGGTGATCAGGATCATGTTGAACCGGTCGGGCTAAACCCAGAACACACTGATTGGACAGATTATAGATCTCATCTGGTCTGGGGACACTCAGGATCCTTCAGGAGGAGCTGGAAGACGATGCTTTGTTTGGGACGTGGCCCAGATAAGAGCTCCTAACTTTGGTTTTCTTCCATTTCCATTTGAACTAATTTAATTTCATCATCACAAATTTCACCCATATAAATTAAACTTTAGAAACTCACTCCCTGGATAATAAACAGTCGATAGTAAATTGAGTTCAAACAAACAAACAAAAACAAATGTGACAAGTTAATTCTCGTTTAATAATTCACAAAAAAGATTTGCTAAAATAATTTGAGGTTAACAAAAAAAAAAACTTGGATTATTAACAATCATTTAAAAGCAAATTTTTCTTTTTAAATAACGTTAGCGCGATATTTTCTGCAGCTTGTGCTCGGAGACAAACCAGTTTCTCCGCTCGGTCGACTTGGTGAAGCTCTACAGAAACTGAGACTGATCTGCAGCCGACACGAAAAACCAGAAAATCAAAGATTTTAAACTAAAACTGGATTCAAAGATTTTAAAAGATAAACAGACGAATAAAAAAAAGAAACCGATGGAAGACGTTTCTTCCTTTTCTACGACATCTTGGATCGAGATTTTCTGGTTCTTGTACGACTGCAGGTAGGTTAGGGTTATAATTAAAACGAGTTCAAACATATACAAATACATGGTTATGAAAAGTGAATAATAAAGCTTGGCCTGTATATAAAATCGAGGTTTGGAAGCCTGTTTTTTTGGTGTGGATCACGTATTCATGAAAATCAGTCAGATCTGTGATCTCGCTCCGGTCCACTCGAACAAACATCAAAAATAAACCTTCTCCTCAGAGAGTCTCTAGTGCTCGTTTTCAACGTCCGCTCTCCGACGAGCCTCGCGTCGACTCCAAGATGGCGCTGTGTTCCCGGGCGTGGTGAAAATATAAAAAGTTAAATTTAAAAATAAATCGTAAAACCTCTCTGCATGGCAGATAGTCCAATTTAGCGTTTACAGTCCTAAAAGAATGAAATAAAATAACCACAGGTGTGAACTGGACCGGGCTGAACCTCCGTCAGGTTCTGTCTTCAGATCAGCACGCTGGACACCGGGACTCTGGTGGACCGGCCGCTTTTCGGGACGACGATCGGCTCGTCGTCTGTGAACAGAAAAGAGAGGCAGGTTTATTTATTCTGCTTCACGCCGGTCCTCCAACAACCACAAACTGTGCCGTTAACGTCCAGCCGGTCTCACCTGTCGGGACGTAGTTCTCGGCACGATGGCGGTCTGTTTCGATGAAGAGGGCGGTGGCGAGGAAGAAACCTCCGCCGATCACGGCGACGAAGGAGCAGAGCAGCAGAGAGAGCTGCAGAGAGCGAAACTCCCAAAGAAACGAGTCCGTCTTCCTGAGATTGTCCGACACCTGAAACACACGCAGACAGAAAACTGGTTTAACTACAATGAGGGGACCATGAACTTGCTGCAGCAAAATCGGGACGTCAAGACGTTCAGATAGACTCCACCCTCGAGTCTGTGCAGTAAACCTGAAACTACAGCTGTACTACCACTACTATAGTTAGCTTAGCTTAGCATAAAGACTGGAAAACAAGCGGCATCCTCTGTGGCTGTGAAGTGCCGAAAACTGCAGTTCCCCAAACGTCCACTTGAGGTTGGCTCCAGCGGACAACAACCAGGTTTTAGACAGTCTGTGGGGACGTCACGGAGACTACGTCCAGGTTTTAGACAGTCTGTGGGGACGTCACGGAGACTACGTCCAGGTTTTAGACAGTCTGTGGGGACGTCATGGAGACTACGTCCAGGTTTTAGACAGTCTGTGCTGACACAGTTCTGTCAAAAGGCAGCTAAATCCACAGACCACCACCTCTGAAGGTGTTACTGTCACTTCTTCGTCTGTTTTCGGTTTCGTTTCTTTAACGTCTCGACCTGATTACAGTAACTGTTTCTTGTTTATCAGTCAGGACAGTTGGTGATGTGTGTGTGTGTGTGTGTGTGTGTGTGTGTGTACAATGACGTACCACTCCTATCAGGTACGGACTTCCTGCGTCTCCCAGTAGATGTGAGATGACGATCTGCAGAGCCTCAGCCGTGGAGCGACGAGTTGGAACGACGACGTACTGACAAAACACACAAAGACCATCAGGACACAACGTCCCCACAACGTAACCTCAACAAACCTTTCACTTCAAGTCATGACATTTTAATGAAAACATGAAATGATGCACACACTCACCAGCAGGATGTCGGCCACGATGGCCCAGTTCATGGACAGGAACAACTCTCCGAGGAAGATGAAGGCCTGACGGGTCGAACAGGAAACATCAATGTTAATCAGAGCTGTAGATACTCTACATAAACGTGTCGATTAATCGATTAGTCGTGAAATATTAATCCTCGTGGTCAAAGCTGGACCCCGTTTGGACTCACGTATGTGGCGATGGTGCTGGTCTGAGCGAACACGATGGCCAGGTAGAGGAAAGGAGCTGAGAGGAGCAGACCGGAGGCGCAGACCAGCGGGTCGGCTCTTGGCGTCCTCGTCCTCAGCTTCCGACTCACGGCCACGCCCATGGCCACGCCCAGGAAGCCCGTGATGCAGGTGATGGCGCCGAAAATCAAACTGAAGAAAAGAAGAAGAGAAACAGGGTCGTGATGAAGAGATGGAGGTTAAACAACGTGTATGTTACATACATACAAGTATGTTATTAGTGTGTACGTTACCTCTCTGTGGCGGCACAGTTGTCCTCCACGCATGGCGCTCGCTCTCCGGTGACCACGGCCGCTCTGTAGAGGAACGTCGGAGCCCAAAGAGCCAGAGAGCCGGTGACGAACGCCACCGCCGTGAAGCCGAAGGTCGACAACACGAAGCTGTAGCTGCAGATAGTCCGGACAAGAGAAACATTTTATTTATAGTTTTATTAAGATTGATGATGAGATGATGATGATGTGTTCACATAAAGAGTTTCCAAATATAAAATACTAAAATAAAATACAAACACCCTAAAAACAGGAGCAGTCCGTACAGCGCTTCATCAGTTTGGTTGTTCAAAGTATTAAACTGCGTCTTTACGGAGTTTTGCTGTAATTTTTTCCATCAAGTTCACATTTATTTATTTATTTATTTAAATTATTAATCTGTAAAAGTTTTCAATAAGAGGACACAACAAATGAATCTGTCTGTCAGCGATCGCTCCAGGTCAGGTGGTAAAACATGCGTGTGATTCATTTTTGTCGTGTTTTGAAATAATTTAAAGAGTCTCATCAGCGTATCAGTTTAGATTTACAAAGACTGAATGTAAAAATATACAGAGAGAACAGTTCTTTATAAAACTACAAGCTGGACCTGAGGTTAGTGAAGTGACTCGATATATATTTAATGTTTGTGTCCATGAACACGTATGTTAGATATGTGCAGGGAGGCTCATTCAATGATCAACTCTAATATTTGGAGGGAAAGTTATGATGACATACTTCACCATGAATAACAGCAAAGTCTTTTTGTTACAAACGTTTCACAGTGAGATGATTTAAACCTCCAACATGAAACATGTGAGCACATTTCTAACGAGGTGTCGTCCTGTAATGAGTCTGATGATGCAGGAACAACCTGAGCTTTTGGTTTTTCTGCATGTTTCATCTTTGTCGACGATATTCATCTGCAGCTCGAGTATTCTCTTAAATGTGTGGCTGTAGATCTTCATGTACGTTTGTGTCTGTCTCTTCTTCAATATTCTTTATCAGGAACACTTCTCTGCTCGTCACTTTGAGTGTTCTCGTCCTCGTTCTGACTTTAAGACGTTACAAATTAAATCAAGCTACAAAGAAAAGACGAAACGTCGGCGGTTAGATCGAAAGTAGAGTCGGTGTTGTCGAGGCGATACGTCTGGTTGCGTTGGTGTGAACTGGTTTTCACAACGTTCAGACGGTGAATTTAAAGTTTTTCATAATAAAGTTCTTCACACTAATCTGATGATCTGATGATCGTCTGATGTTTGTCGACCTGCTGAAGGACTTTTTGGACTTTCTGTCAGTTTCCGTAACGTAAATGTTCCACAGTGACTCAGCCATGACGGGACGGTGACTGGTTACCACAACGTTCTCACAACGTTTGACCCGTTTCACAGAAGAACGTTTGCAGAGCTCTGCAGACGGGAAACGACGGCGGCGTCACATTTTAGAGAACTGTTGCTCGAGCTGCAGAAACTCTTCTGATGAGGGAAACGTGTAAAAACGAGAACGAAGAAGAAGAAAAGACGTCGTGACGTGAACGTGACCACAAACTACATCCTGACATCCTGACAGTGAACGCACCATCAACAGACTGAACATCAGGAGCTTCAATGAAGATCAGAGACGACAGGCCGGCTGATCACACTCAGTGTGAACTTTAGTTTAACTTTAGTCTCAGTTTTAGTTTTTTATCTTTCTTCTCGTTTTGTTGCTTTTCAACAGTAAATAACTCATTTTTAGTTCGTCATCGCCATGGAAACAGGTCATTAAACATTCACTCTGATCAGTTTGTTATGTTGTTGTGATGTTGAACGTACTTCTTGCTCAGAGCCAGCAGGTCCGACAGCCAGCTCGTCTGGGTCAGGTGATGTTCGGGTCGAGCCTCGATGGCTCCTCTTCGGGGCTCCTGGACCACGAAGAGCAGCAGCAGAACCGCGATGAGACCCAGACCCGGAGTGACCTGAAGACAGGAGACAGTGAGTGGAGGACGGAGGACGGAGGACAGAGGACAGAGGACAGAGGACAGAGGACAGAGGACGGAGGACAGAGGACAGAGGACAGAAGCAGTGTAATCATGCAGACTCACCCGCAGAGCCCAGTGCCAGTCTGCTGCCAGTTTACCGACTTGAGAGCCGGCGATGTATCCGAGACCGCTGAGAGAGGAAATGACATAACAAGGTCAGAGGGAGCACTTCCTGTCTGATACAAACATTTAAATCACTGCTGACTTCAAACCGTCCAATCAGAGTCCTCGTTGAACTCACCTGCCGACCGGGATGGCGAAATAAAAGATGGACAGCATGTTGGTCCTCTTCCCCTTCACGTACAGGTCGGCGATGATCGTCGGAGCGATGGTGGAGTAACTCGCCTCCCCGACTCCAACCAGACCGCGAGTCAACAGGAGGAGCCAGAAATGCTGCAGGAGGAGGAGGAGGAGAAGGAGGAGGAAGAAGAGGAAGATCTATATTCAATAAACTTTATTTAACTGACAGGAAGTCGAGTGAAATCTGTTTCATGTCTCTGTGGTCGTCATGACATCATGTGGTCAGTTCTGTGCTTATCTCGTTATGACATCATGCGGTCGGTTCAGTGTTTATCTCGTTATGACAGAGGAAGTGATGTCACAGCAATGAAACCATGTGACTGACCTCTTTGGGTGTGTAGGAGCTGGCGAGTGTCACCGCAGACCAGAAGGTGATCCCGCCCAGCATGATGTACTTCCTGTTGTACCTGTCGCCAAGGTAACCAAAGACCGGAGCCAGAAACATGTAGCTGCAGATGAAGACTGGAGGGACACGGATCATGATGTCACGAGGCTGGACTGTCGTCATAGCAACAACTTTACAGCACATGTCATTTTCTCACCTGTTTGCAGTAAACCAGACTTCCCATCATCGATCCCAAAATAATGCTCGATGTCGGGGAGAACACCTGACGGAGACGACAGGTGGAGTCAGAACAACACATTCAACAGAAGATAACCCTACACTTCCTGTCATGAATCGTCTTCAGTAAGTTAGCCTCTGATTGGCTGAGGCTCGGCTCAGGTGTCGTACCTGCCACAGTGAACCTGTCCATGTAGTTGAGCAGGTTGATGTAACAGAGGATGAAGACGGTCAGCAGCGCTCGGACCTTCGACACGCCGCTGGCCGACTCCTCCTGCTGCCGCTGAGCCGCCGCCACTCCGCCCTGCTCCTCCGAACCCTCCGCCTCGCTTTCATCGGAGAAGAACGGCGCTGAGTCCGACGTGGGCTCGCCCAGAGACATGGCCGCTCCTGAGGACAGAGAAAGACAGTCAGTGACAGTTAGAGGGGGACGTCACGGAGACTATTTCCAGGTTTTAGACAGTCTGCGGGGACGTCACGGAGACTACGTCCAGGTTTTAGACAGTCTGCGGGGACGTCACGGAGACTACGTCCAGGTTTTAGACAGTCTGTGAGGACGTCACGGAGACTACGTCCAGGTTTTAGACAGTCTGCGGGGACGTCACGGAGACTACGTCCAGGTTTTAGACAGTCTGTGGGGACATCACAGAGACTATGTCTATGTTTTAGACAGTCACTATCCTCTCATTAATTTACATGTTATCCTGTCTGTCTCTCTCACTCTCTCTCTGTCTGTCTGAATACTGATTATACAACAAGTAGGTCCGACCGAGCAATCTGATTGGTCAACTAGACGTTTAGAATGTGCTTTAATCAGCATGACAGCACACCTGACTCATCACTGAAAATATCACTCCGCCATCTCCACATTGTCACATCCTGAAATATAGAACATGTAAACAAATATGAATAAGTCCACTGGAAGTACTTTAATAAAGTAACACATCTGAATTTACAACCTCAGCTTTTTTAATGAATATTCTGTGTTACGGAGCTGTTAGACCGCCTCGTTAACACAGGTGTGCACCTCGTTAACACAGGTGTGCACCTCGTTAACACAGGTGTGTACCTCGTTAATACAGGTGTGCACCTCGTTAATACAGGTGTGTACCTTGTTTGTGTTCAAACCGTTCAGTGAGCTCAGAGAAAATGTTTTTGCAGACTAAAGGTGGACTAATGTGGACTGAAGAGGAATATTCCATCAGATAAAAACATGTTGTTCATTTTGATTCCATCGATCTTTGTTCAACACATTTTGACTTCTGGACTTTAAACGCTGTGGAGTTACTGGAAATGTTTGGATCATCCTCCATCAGCTGTGCAGGTGAGTCGCTGATACAAAATAAATGTGAAGTTATGAGGCCGATCTGTCCATGGAGAATCTGTTTGTCAGCAGATATCTGAGTCACTACAAGACTGAACTAACAAAGCAGTTTAGAGTTTATATGTGAGTATTTATTCAGTTTGGGAAACTCCGTTACTAAGGCTCGGGCTACTTGCTGGAGTAGTGAACTGGGTTCCATTACATACAGGAGTCTACTGCTGGGACTGACTGTTTTCCAGGTATTAGTCAGGCCCCGTGTGTCTCCATAGAAACGGAGATCAGAACAGAAACGGCGAGCAAAGAAATGTTTATTTTGAGAGCAAAAACATGAAAATCTTTTGATTCTATATTTTATTGAAGTTGGTAATTGTTGTATAATCGTGCCAATAATGACGTTAAAGCACACCAAGTGTAATATTGCTTAAAGTCCGTGTAAAGTCAAAATAAATGTGTTCTGAGTTTGTCAGACTAAAGAAGAAAGTGTTATTAACCACCCGGCCAAATGTGAATGATTAAAAATAACGATAAGTTTATGAAATTAGGGGTCAAAATCAGGTAAGAATGAACTCTCAGCTCCAGGACGGTGGGGGCGTGTCCTCTGAACCACTCTGTGTCTCTGTCCAAACGTTCATAAGTCATCATGTATCAGTGAAACGCTGTCTGTCGTCACTTTACGGTTATTGCTCCGTTGCGGTGTTATTGCCCACTGCGTGACGTCACGCGGTCTCGTTTTAGGACCGCCCACAAAATCCTGGACTGAAAAACTGTTTGAACCTCTAACTCCACAGTTCAGTAACATATCGTTCAAAGTCTTTTCACGTGTTTTCAGAAACTATTGTCCAACATATTTATTGTGTTTTGAAAGAAAACATGGAACTGCCTTTACACGGACTTTAAGAGGAGGTCATGTGACTCAGACTCACCTGATCCGTTTGGTCATTTGAATATTTTGTGTTTTTTCCTGAAGTTTCTTCCTATTTTTTTGGGAGTTTCCAACTTTCACTTTACACACACACACACACACACACACACACACACACACACACACACACTTAGTTTGATATTTATTGACATAAATGTCAAACTAATCATTTATTCACATTATTCTGATAAAGTCATTGTGTGATTAACTAAAATAATAATTATTTTGTTTGTTTATATTTGATTTGTTTTGACACGAGACCCAAAAAATAATTCAATGATCAGCTGTTTATTAAAATACTTATTACTTTTAATTGTTGTTATATTGTGACTTTTCACTGACTTATTTACTCACATTACCACAAATCAGTAACTGAGTACATTTACTCAACTACTGTACTTAACAGAGCTCGTACAGTTTTCAAGCACTTTCAAGGCACCTAAATCAAACCTTTGATATCAGCTGTCAGTTTGTTTATTCTATCAGCTGTTCAGATGAACGTTGACTGAATGTTTTGATCAGGTTTGTTTAACGTTTAAGACCAACAGAGCGACGAATGCATAGAAGGAACGTTAACACGAGCCACACTGGAAAATCCACGTTAGAGCCGAGTCTGTTGACACTGACATCACACCTACAGAGTTCACTTCCTGTTGGAGGTTTGTTTATTGAAGCAACAGAAAAATATCAGAGTCAATCATCACCGTACGTTAGACAAACATTTATCAAACGTTTGAGACAAAACGAACTCAGATTACCTTCAAAGACGAGTTCAGTCTGCAGGACGAGAGACGACAAACTGCTGAGTTAAAGAGGACAAGTGAAACTACGTCATGTGACCATGTCAGGCCGACCTCAGCAAGGGGAACGTCCCCGCAGACTGTCTAAAACCTGGACGTAGTCTCCGTGACGTCCCCGCAGACTGTCTAAAACCTGGACGTAGTCTCCGTGACGTCCTCACAGACTGTCTAAAACCTGGACGTAGTCTCCGTGACGTCCTCACAGACTGTCTAAAACCTGGACGCCCCCCCAGATGTCTAAAAGACTAGTCTCCGTGACGTCCCCGCAGACTGTCTAAAACCTGGACGTAGTCTCCGTGACGTCCCTCACAGACTGTCTAAAACCTGGACGTAGTCTCCGTGACGTCCCCGCAGACTGTCTAAAACCTGGACGTAGTCTCCGTGACGTCCCCGCAGACTGTCTAAAACCTGGACGTAGTCTCCGTGACGTCCTCACAGACTGTCTAAAACCTGGACGTAGTCTCCGTGACGTCCTCACAGACTGTCTAAAACCTGGACGTAGTCTCCGTGACGTCCCCGCAGACTGTCTAAAACCTGGACGTAGTCTCCGTGACGTCCTCACAGACTGTCTAAAACCTGGACGTAGTCTCCGTGACGTCCCCGCAGACTGTCTAAAACCTGGACGTAGTCTCCGTGACGTCCCCGCAGACTGTCTAAAACCTGGACGTAGTCTCCGTGACATCCCCGCAGACTGTCTAAAACCTGGACGTAGTCTCCGTGACGTCCCCGCAGACTGTCTAAAACCTGGACGTAGTCTCGGTGACATCCCGCAGACTGTCTAAAACCTGGACGTAGTCTCCATGACGTCCCCGCAGACTGTCTAAAACCTGGACGTAGTCTAATTTTCTGTCGTCATCAGCTGTTTCACGTTTGTCTCGTTGATACTTCAGGTCGATATTTAAAGGAGAAGTTCAGACAGGCAGACAGCTGTACTGACACACTTCCTAAAAACAAAGTAATTGTTCTGTTAAAGTAATCACAAAGTAAAAAGTAATCCTGTTTGTTGCTGGGTCGGTCTTTCTTAACATGTCAGGACAGTTTATAGATCCAATAATCAATCCAGACGTCTGCGTCAGTCTGTGCGTCTCTGTGAGGTCACAAACTGATTTCATGACGTCATTAAATTAAAAAGATCATTAATAAAAGTGTTTAATTATATTTGTAACAAACATCACGTTAGTTTAAATGTTTTTCTCCTGATGAATTTATCGGATACGTTAAATAACAAAACAGACGTGACATTTAAAGGACCGCTCGCTCACTCATTCACATTTAAAGAGACAGACGACCTTTGACCCCTTTGATCAGTGATCAATACATGATCTGCTCTGATGATCAATAATCCACCATGATGATCTGATGTGATGTTCACGCACATATAAATAATTATAAGTTTAAATAATGAGCTGCTGACGCTGAAAACACCAACAGTTATTCGAGGCATTGAATGCCTCTCAGAGCTCCATTCACAGTTTAATCAGTTTAAGTTACTTTGTAACTAAAGTAAAGTTACTTTGTAACGAAAGTAAAGTTACTTTGTAACTAAAGTAAAGTTACTTTGTAACTAAAGTAAAGTTACTTTGTAACTAAAGTAAAGTTACTTTGTAAAGTTTCTCTGATGAATTCAAACATGTCAGATTATTCACAAAAAAAACAGTTTTTGAGTGAAATATGTGACGTCACGTCAAACAGACTTTAAAGAGTAATCTGAGTAACTGAAGTTACAGAGACGTTACATGTAATCAAAGTAACGTTAAATCAGCAGTATTTTAAATGGAGTCTGGTGACTGTTGGTTTTATAACCGTTATGAGGAAACACTGAGACAACATGTCGGTCCGGTTCTCCCGGTGTTGTCCCGGTCGTTCTCCCGGTGTTGTCCCGGTCGCCGTGCACAGTCAGCGGGTGTTTGTGTTGTTTACCTCGGAGGATGAGTCAGGGCTGACGGTCTGTTGTTGTTCGTGCCGCCGGTCCAAACGGTCCTTCCTGTCGGTTTAACGTCGTTCAGAGTCCATACCGACCATTTACTGTGTTTTTACCGGAAATGCGCTGAATGCAAACGTTTCCTGAATGTTTCCTGAATGTTTCCTGGATGTTTACTCCAAACACTCACAGAGGACCTGAGTCCTGCACGGCCGCCATGATGGATCTGAAACAACTTCCGCTCCGGAGCTCACATGACTCGCTCAATCAGAGTCACATGACTGAGAGGCTGACCTAATCATGACGTCACTGTTTGTTTGACTCAACTACAAGTACAAATACTCGAGTACTGCAGTACAGTCTGAGGTACTTTCATCCAGACTCATTAGAATATTCATAATATTTATTATATTTATAAAATCTGATGTTTGGTTCTCGTCAGTATTCTATGAAGTACGTTAATGTTAATTAATGTTAATGCATCAGTAATAATAATGATAATTACAGCTGATGGGACAGAAAATTAGAAACTGTTCTGATCATTTATTAATTATCTGTTTGACTTTTTCCATCAACCTCTGTGTCTGTTTCTGCAGTTCCTCTAACGTCCACTTGAGGCTGGCTCCAGAAGTGAGTCAGTCTCCATAAGTCCCCATGTTCAAATGTCCAACTTCACAGCAGAAATAAACATGTTTACAGCCTGGTACAAAAAACAGTTTTGGTCTCTATAGCTAATTTCCCCGTTCATGACAACTGTACTGAGGGTGAATTTACATACAACTCACCTGTTCAGGTTATATTAAGGCTTAAAGTTATGCAGGATTAAGAGCGTGGACGCTTTGATTGACAGGTGGGTCACAGAGACTACGTCCAGGTTTTAGACAGTCTGTGGGGACATTACTAGTTAAAGATGTTTCTAGTGATACTTCTTCAAATAAACTGAAGGTTTCTCAGTGACTTTGACTCTTTTATTATTTTCAGTAACAAAAAAAACATTAGAAAACTTGATGAGTCAGAGAAACATTAAAATAAGATTAGAATAATTTAAAGTCTGTTTGTGTCCTGGTTTTAATGTTGAATAGTGTCTAAAAATAGAATCTGAATTGTTGAATCTGTGTAAACATTTACAGGTAAAGTGACAAACACAAGTTTACAGAGCGCGCGGGGTTAAATCCAAACTTCAATGATGTCTCCGTCCTCCATGTCCAGCTCAGCCGGCGTCTGGCTGTGACTCACTTTGGAGCCGTCGAACTGGAAACAGACGCTTCGCTGGGCGACGCTCGACATCCTGGAGAGGTACTGAGAGAAGACGGAGCCCAGCGGGGCGTCCTGAAACACACACACACACACACACACACACACACACACACACACACACACACACACACACACACAGGTCAGTACACCGCCAGTTTGAGTCCTGATGATGAAACAGCTGAAGAAGAAGAGGTACGAACTCTGTGCAGAGTGAACTCCTGTGAAGAGTCTCTGTCTTTGCTCTGCAGCCTCACGCTCACGATGCTGCTGCTGTTGGCCGCTTCGTGTTTTTCCTCCGCTGCCATGACGACGCACTCTGTGCAACAAAAACAGTTTTCATTTCCTGCAGACGTTTGCTAACAAAGAAAAGACGTCACGTGACTCACCGATGATGTCAGCGATGCCGAGGCCGAGCTCGCTGACGGTCGAGTGTGTCGGCAGCTCCACTTCCTCCTTCAACAGCAGGAGGCGAGGAGGCGGGACGTTCAGGATGACGGACAGCTGGGTCAACACGTCACTCAGAGGAGTCGACTGGAAACGAACCAATCACGTGTTAGATGACAGAACGGTGACATCATCATCATCATCATCATCATCATCATCATCATCATGTCTCTTCAGGCGACGTACCGACAGCACCGGGATCTTGTGGACGTCGGTCCGGCAGCGGACCTTCAGCGGGATCTCTCGGACCAACGAGCTGTACGGAGAATCCTGAACTCCAGGGTGAGGAGTCACTGCGATGACATCATCGTCGTTAGGGGTCACGATGATGACATCATCATCGCCTGCAGACAGGTGAGGGCGACGCGTCGTCCTCCGGTCGTGAGGTTCAGGAGACAGCAGGGAGGTGACCGCCCGGAGCTTCCTGTCGACCTCACTGAGGAGACAAACAGAGACACGTCTACTTCCATGTCAGCTGCTTTCACACCGACCGACGCGTCGACTGCTCTGACTCTGGACTCACCTGATCTTCTGTTTGACCCGTCTGGACTGTTTCTGGACCGGACTCTCTGGAGGAGGGGGAGGAGACGGGGAGCGAAGGACTTCCCTGAAACACAGGAAGTCATCATAGTTATAAAAACAGAGCTGAGAGGACGAGGTGAGATGAACTGATCACCTGAGCTTCTCCACTTACGGTTCTGTTTTCTTCTTCGTGTGTTCTGGTTTGTTCTCGGCGTGTTCTGCGTCGTCTTCCTCCGAGTCGCTGAGACCGATGACGGCCGTCGACGGTCCTCGAGATGAAAACTGTGACCACAAACTGTCGTCTGCACCGTCGTCTGTTCAGAGACAGAAACAAAGTTCACACATGAAGTCAGAGTTTCACCAAACGTCGAATAAAAAACGAGTTTCTAACCTGTAGCTTCTTTTTCAGTGAACATGGCTGCTGTCGGCTTCATCTGCAGACTGCTGCTCACCTGGAAACAGATTTTCAAATTAAAAGTCAAATATTACATAAACATTAAATATTGTTTACCTGATCTGGAGTCAGCCTGCAGCGGCTGTCGCTGTTACCTTGCTGGAGTACACGGGCACCGGGACTATAGCCGACGGGTCGAGGATGCGTCGGCGTTTGGGTGGAGGCTTCACGGCCTGGAGGTCGCTGTCAGACACCTGGAGGACAGACGAGGCCGAGCTGATCAATAAATCATCGATAAACGTTTTAGACAGTCTGCGGGGACGTCACGGAGACTACGTCCAGGTTTTAGACAGTCTGCAGGGACGTCACGGAGACTACGTCCAGGTTTTAGACAGTCTGCGGGGACGTCACGGAGACTACGTCCAGGTTTTAGACAGTCTGCAGGGACGTCACGGAGACTACGTCCAGGTTTTAGACAGTCTGTGGACACAGAGACTACGTCCAGGTTTTAGACAGTCTGCGGGGATGTCACGGAGACTACGTCCAGGTTTTAGACAGTCTGTGGGGACACAGAGACTACGTCCAGGTTTTAGACAGTCTGCGGGGACGTCACGGAGACTACGTCCGGACGCACGGAGACTACGTCCAGGTTTTAGACAGTCTGTGGGGACGTCCAGGTTTTAGACAGTCTGCGGGGACGGAGACTACGTCCAGGTTTTAGACAGTCTGTAGGGACACAGGGAGACTACGTCCAGGTTTTAGACAGTCTGCGGGGACGTCACGGAGACTACGTCCAGGTTTTAGACAGTCTGCGGGGACGTCACGGAGACTACGTCCAGGTTTTAGACAGTCTGTGGTCACAGAGACTACGTCCAGGTTTTAGACAGTCTGCGGGGACGTCACGGAGACCACGTCCAGGTTTTAGACAGTCTGCGGGGACGTCACGGAGACTACGTCCAGGTTTTAGACAGTCTGTGGTGGTTTGTGGTGTGAGCAGTTATTAGTTTATATTATTAATTAATCTTCTCGTGACGTAAACAGGGTGGACTAAATAATAGAAACACCTCAAACGCAGCACAGGTAAGGATCATTTCATTTAAACTGCATCAACATGTGGCAGTGAACGTCACAAACGTCATGCAGGTCACAGGTGTGCTTTGATGAATGATCCGGTAATAGAGTAAACCGACTGTGACGTTACAACAAAGGCTAACGTTACCGTAACGTTAGCTAAACGTTAAATAGACGTTCAGCGCTTGAATTGATTTTCTAACATCACATTAAAGTTACAGTGTCGAGGTTAGTTTATGTGGTTAACGTGTTAGTTTGATAAGTCTCTGATGTTTTATTACAAACTGAAAATGAAACCAAAAGACTGTGGTTAAATCCATGCTTTTATTTTGAAGGATTTAACGGCTGAGCTAGCCTCCGACTGATGCTAACGTACTTTTACTAGCCACTTTCAACTGTTCCTGCGGCTTCCCGCCAAAACTGTTGACTTTTCCCCAGCGGTTTCTTTAACAATAACAACATCACGCGTCTTATTTGTGTCATAATTGATCCGTTAATTGTTTTTTTAATCGATAAAAGCAGCAGATGTGTCAAACACTCACCGCTTCAGCCATGACGGGCTCTGTTCCCGCTGCTGCTGCATTCACGGACTGTCGGATATAATAAAGGCTCATGGGCTGGTCCCTTGCCCTAGTGGTGCGTTCACGTACTATCAGAAATATACTAAATAGGAATTAAAAAGGCGAAACACGACAAACAAACAAACAAAACAAAAAAACAACACCTAAAATCCACATTTGACTTCACTTTGTCTGTTTGTGTCTGTAGATTTCAACAAATGCTAGCAAACTTTATGTTTAAATATGCAAATGAGGCTTAATCTTGCATTAGATTAAGCCTCAGTTTCATAAGTTTCATAAAACCTATAATACAAAAAAAGAATTGTCTTAATGTCAGTAATCAGCGGGTGAAGTTTCATGGTGATATCTGTTGGTTAAAAGTGTTTACCCTGTTCACAAAACATATGTAAAGTATATTATGTGTTATTACAGTCTAAGAGTATAGTCTTGAATGAAACCTGACACCTGTAACAACACCCACCTGTCAATCAAAGCGTCCACGCTCTTAATTCTGCATAACTTTAAGCCTTAATATAATCTGAACAGGTGAGTTGTATATAAATTCACCCTCAGTACAGTTGTCATGAACGGGGAAATTAGCTATAGAGACCAAAACTGTTTTTTGTACCAGGCTGTAAACATGTTTATTTCTGCTGTGAAGTTGGACATTTGAACATGGGGACTTATGGAGACTGACTCACTTCTGGAGCCAGCCTCAAGTGGACGACAAGAGGAACTGCAGTTTGTGTCTTCACTTCACAGACACGGAGATTGCCCGCTGTGTACTACAGACACACGCGCCGTACTACTCTGTAGTTTTCTGAGAAAATACTTTGATGTTTTTTTTCCAGCTGTGAGCTCCTCTACTTTTCCTTAGTCCAATGCATTGTGGGAGAATCACATCAGTCTTCAGCCTCCGTGCTGACTGACGTAGTATTTCTGAGTACTTTATTCTGTCACTTTTCCAGTGTGAAGACTCTGAATCAGTCTGCAGGACAGATCTGAGACACAGCTCATGAGACGTTCAGGGTTTGTCGATGTGACAAATACAGTCTCATTTATTAAAAAAAACAGTGTGTCGGATTTAATGGCATCTAGTTGCTGATTACAACCCACTCGCCTCACCCTCCCCATCCAGCAGAAACATGGCGCAATCATGACGCTGTAGACATCTGTAGATATAAAGTCTGATTGTAAGGTAACAAAAACATAACGAGTCGAGTCATGAAGATTATATTCTGTACATAGAGCCCCATAAATCCGACACACCGGACCTTTAAGTATGATAACAGGTCTGATCCATGATGAGTTCACACACAAACAGACAGCCTGATTACAGATCTGATGAATATCTATCAACATATTTTCATACAAAAATGGAAGTCAGTGTCGTTTCAAAGTGGAATAAAGTTCAGGCTCTGTCTTCGTGTTCGTCCCCGCGGTCCGGGCGTCTGTTCACTTCTTCTTGTTCTCTTTGCAGGCGACCACGTAGCGCTGAGCCACGTTCAGCGGAGGAGAGTAACCGTCAGCGTACGACGTGTCCTCGAACAGCACCGAGTAATCGTCCTGAGGCTGCGAACAGACGCGTGATGAGGTTAGTTCATCGAGCGTTTCTGTAGCGTTGACAGAACGTTCCAAAATAAACATATTATCAGATTCAGACTGAACGGTTCGGGCGGTGCTCGGCGTGTCTCACCCTGTGAGGTGGCGTGTGGATCAGGGCCCGGTAGAAGCAGGTGGTCTGTGGGTACAGAGCCAGAACCAGCTGGTCCTTACTGAACAGAGCCTCGGGGTCCGTCTCTGGGTTCGCTTTCCACTGAGGCAGAGGGATGATCCTCCGTCTGCTCAGAGTGTGTCTCCTGAGAACACACACACACACAAACACACACGTTTGTCAAACCACGCCCATGACGATTATTATCATTATTATTCATGTCTAGATTTTAATTGTTTAATTGGAATTAAAATAGTTTATTTGATAATTCAGATTTCAGACATCAGGATAAACATCTAAACCAAACGAGACAATCTGAGGACTAAATCTTGTTGTGTCCGTGTCCCTGTGCTCATTTAATATTCAGCAAACACAAAGACAGTCACAGTAACAGACTGTGATATCTCTGAACCCTTCATCTATCATCTGATGACGGTTCAGCCTCTGGGGGCAACGACCAACGTTTCAGGGCCTCCTGCCTGCACATGATTGGTCGATACGATTCAGACTAAGGGAAACACGTCAGTCCGAAAATGTTTCACAATGTTTCCTCTTCAGTGTTTGCTGACAGACAGATAAACAGACGTCTTTCACAGCTTCCTGTTTGGAACTATTTGTCGTCCCGTGGACGCTCCGCCCCGTCACTTTTCACATGAGACAGTAAACAAAGTGTTTGCAGTGATGCTAATTAGGGTTCGTTTAGTGTAGCAACATGCAGCACAGCAGCACCCTGACCCTGTTTGACCTGAATGGAACAGAGCCCTAGTTAGAATCACTGTCAACACCTGAGTTTACTGATTCATGTCAAAATGGCTGCTGGGAAAAAGTCTGTCGTGTTTTTGGTTTCCGGGTGGGCTCACATCGTTAACAGATATTTTAACACACAGACCACAGAAGAAGAACATGATGATGAAGATGAACTCACTCTTTGCCTTCCTCGTCGATGTCGTCCACTTCGTATCTTTAAAGAGAAGAAGACGTGAACAGTGTGTGAGTGTGTGTGTGTGTGTGAACGTCCAGCTGATGTTTACATCCTGATGTGTTCAGATATTTCTCTCACTTGTTGGTGGAGTGGTTGTAGCTGACCACCTCAGCCAGGATCCACTGCTCGTCTCCGTCCACCCCCTTCACCCTCGCTGCCACCTTGTCGCCCTGTTTGGCCACGTAGTCGCTGCTGGCTGGAGTCGCCCCGCACAGAGGAGGGGGGCTGATGGGAGATACGATGGACGTTATATAACATACACTTCATATAACATCATGTAACATGAAGCAGCAGCAGCAGTCACCTCCTCACCTCACATCCTTTCCACTCCTCACCTCCTCTCCTCACCTCACCTCACCTCCTCTCCTCTCCTCTCCTCTCTCAACTCCTCACCTCACCTTCTCTCCTCACCTCCACTCCTCACCTTCTCTCCTCTCCTCTCCTCTCCTCTCCTCTCCTCTCCTCACCTCTCTCCTGGCTTGCCAATCCACAGAGGAAGCGTCATGGCTGACTGCTGCAGGAGCGTCATGAGGACGCCTCGCCTCATCGTCTTCCTGGGAGGGTCGCTGTCGCTGTAAACTCCCGCCATCTTAGCAGCTGTTACACATTAATTCATTCATTAAATGTGAATATGGTGAAATGTGACAGATAAAAAGTTAAATGTTAAAGAGCAGCTCTCTCACCGATCCTCCTCTCCTCCAACAACGACTTGATCTCTGCGATTTTATCCAGAGCATGACGAAGGATGCTGAGACAAAAACAAACAAACTGACTCTTTATTTTGATTTTTTTTCTTCATTTTTGGGAGAATTCCTGTTTTGATTTGTGAGTTTTGAACTCTGAGTCAGACAGGAAACCATTCAGACAGCAGAGCGCTCCACAAACTGAAGATTTAACTTTGATGGTGGCGAGGTAAACAGGCGAGGAAAAAACATCAGGAAGTTAAATCATGAAGATTTTCTCGCTCGATCTGACGTCCAGTTATCGTCCTCACAGGATCACCTTCAATCTCTGAGTTAATCACAGTGTGTGTTGACTGACCTGCACTCTGCCTCGGCGTCTGCTTTAGCTGTCGTGTACAGTCCTCTCAGCTTGGTCCGATAGTACGGAGACGCTGAAGGAGAGACGAGGACGAGACCAAACATCTGAATCAAGACTCACAGAACACAAACTGACCAAACAAAGACTGACTGTGTGTGTGTGTGTGTGTGTGTGTGTGTGTGTGTGTGTGTGTGTGGACTGACTTTTGTTCTCCGTCTGCATCCTCTCGTGTGTTTTCTGGATGTTGAGCAGGTTGTGTTCGCTGCGTGACCTCTCCTCCTGAGGACAGAGACGTGGACATTTAAAGTGATGGACTCTGAACACACTCACACTGACAGCGTACAGGTGAACACACTCACACTGACCGTGTACAGGTGAACACACTCACACTGACCGCGTACAGGTGAACACACTCAGACTGACCGCGTACAGGTGAACACACTCACACTGACCGCGTACAGGTGAACACACTCACACTGACCGCGGAACACTCACACTGACCGACAGGTGAACACACTCACACTGACCAAAAAACCCCCCCCCCCTCCCCCGTACAGGTGAACACACTCACACTGACCGCGTACAGGTGAACACACTCACACTGACCGTGTACAGGTGAACACACTCTGACTGACCGCGTACAGGTGAACACACTCACACTGACCGCGTACAGGTGAACACACTCACACTGACCGCGTACAGGTGAACACACTCACACTGACCGCGTACAGGTGAACACACTCTGACTGACTCACCTGAGTCTGTTTGATGAGCTGATGGAGCTCTGTGAGCAGCTCTGCGATCTTTGTATCAGCTGACATGTTGAACCTTCAAAATAAAACACAGAGAACAGTTTAAACATGAACACTGTGTTAAATGTCCTCTCTGTTTATTAATGTTTAATTATGTTTTATGTCTCTTTTCTTAGATTAACAGATTTATGAATGAAGCTCGGTTTAAACTTTTCAGCTCGTTTTGAGGCTAAATCGAGTTTAAACGGCGGGAAAACCTAAATAACTGTTTGATTACGGCTACCTAAGCTAACTGTGCTAACGTTAGCTGACTGTTAGCAACCTGTTTGTTTCGCTAACGTTAGCCTGCTGCTAACGGTGATACTGTGCTCTAATAAACAGATTTAAACTGAGTATCTGCGTCTGTTTCCGCTCCTGATGACTTTAAATGAACGACATGTTTCATGTTTTTATAACAATAACCTGTAGCTTCACTCACCGCGGCACTTTTTCTCTTTATTTAGCTCCGGCTGGCTAACTACACAGGTTAGCTTCTTCTTCTTCGTTGGTGTTGGAGGAGTCAGAGAGGCAGCGCCACCGGCTGGTCGAAGAGTGCAGCGGCAGGTTTGATGTAACTGCATGTTGTTATATATTTTTATATTTATTTATGTGTGTTTTCATACATTTAACCTGTTTATTCTTTAATATTAATAATAATGTATTTATTTAGATAGTTTAAATGTTTTTTAATTGTTAATTTTTCATACTTTTTAATCTGTAATCTGTTCATCAGTGTTTGTTTCAGTGTCACATCGTGTCAGTGAACAACACAGAAAACAGGAAGACCTCAGGTCTAAACTTTCAGAATAAAATCCTGCTGATGATCAGCATGAACAGATAAAAATAAATCTGACACTATTTGAAGCGTTTTTTTTTTATTTGTTTGATTGTCTGATCCGTTCCTGGTACTTTGGCTCGTGTGTCAGATGTCATGTAGGCCACAGACTATCAGCAGATAAACATCCTGTGAATGAATGATTAACGTGTGCTGTGTTATGATGTCTTAGTATTATCTTTATATATGTGAACACAGTTAAACCACACCTTCAGATAAACTTCATGAAGATTTACAACCACTTTATAGATGTTTGAGTATTTTCTTTAATCTGATAATGACACACAAACATTCAATTTAACTGAACTTTATAAAAGACAAACAGACTTAAACCTGATCAAAACAACTGAGAGTCAGAGCACATCTCAACTTTTCACAATGAGTGGATGTTTTATTTACAGCTTTCCATGATACTAACTTTTGTATTCCCCAGCTCCTGTTCTGACACAACAATCAGTGAAATAGTTGGTGGTGTGTGACTTAGTGCCGTAAAGCGTTACGTACTTCTCCCGACCCGGAGCCCAAAGTTACATAGTGTGAGAACAGACGTACGAATGACAGAGACACCATTCACCTGATCACAGGTCAGTGTAGATCAACATCTTCTGACTTCATGCATGTTTTTGACTCTCTGCTGTAGACAGCTGCAGCTCATGCGAGCCCGACGTGACTGTTTGTAGAAAGAAAGAGGACAAACTGTTCAGAGAGAGAGGAAACATTTCATAACTCATAAACAGCCATCAGTCCTCCCAGAGGAGAGAACACAAGCTGAGGAGGAGATGTTTTATTACTCCTCCTTCATATCTCTGGAGCTTTTTGTTTTTCTGATTTCAGGATGTTTGCTCGGAGCTCTGTCTGTATTCATCTGCAGAGTTTCATTCTGGCTTTGGTCATGAGCTGACTCGGTAAATATTTGCAGAAACATGAGCCGACCTGTTCCAGCTGTTAAAGTTTGCCCTCAGTTTTGTCTGTGCAGGAACTTGGCATGTGCAAACACACACGTGTCAGCCTTGTAACACGCCCAGTGTACACACACACACAAACACCACGGTGAACCAGGTCACAGATAAGATATCATCAGTCTGTCGGCTTCATGGCCTGATTCATGGTGAATATTAACATCACACCTGCAGGTTAACCTTGTTTTAATGAGGTTATTTATGATTAAAGGTTCTCTATGTAACGTTCAGAAAACGTTTGTTAATCATGGCCTTTAAGTGAACTGCAGCATCCTGAACACTGGAAAATAAACTACAATCATATTTAGAACAACGTTACTGTAATGTTCCTATATTTTATTTAGACCGTTAGCTCCATGATGCTAACTAGCTTCCCGTTTGCAACTCACCCCGCTTAGCTTTAGTTACAGTTAGGTGGCTAGTTACAGTTAGATGGTTAGTTACAGTTAGATGGTTAGTTACAGTTAGATGGTTAGTTACAGTTAGATGGTTAGTTACAGTTAGATGATTAGTTACAGTTAGATGGTTAGTTACAGTTAGGTGGTTAGTTACAGTTAGATGATTAGTTACAGTTAGATGGTTAGTTACAGTTAGGTGGTTAGTTACAGTTAGATGGTTAGTTACAGTTAGATGGTTAGTTACAGTTAGGTGGTTAGTTTTAGCCAGTCTGGGGGACATCACAGAGACTATGTCCAGGTTTGTCCATTAGAGATACACAAAGGAGATTTGAAGATTAAAAGAAGTTTAGTTTTTAGTCGTTGGTGAAATAAAATGCTCAGTGGGGGATGTAATCAGGAAGTAGTTGTCACATCATTCAGTTTTTTTACTTTCACATTTCTTTGTTGAAGTGATCGGAGAGCCTGAGAATCTACAGATGAACTGTTCAGTCTTAAAGTTTTAAAGCTCCTCTCTGACTCTCTGACTGGTGTTTTTCCAGCGTCTCATTCCTTCCAGCTGTGTTCGGCTCGGCTCAGTTAGAAACCGGAGCTGTGGTCGCTGTAACATCTTTAGTATATTTTAGCATCAGATGATGGAGGACGTCGTGGTCTGTAATTACAGCCTGACGACGTGACGATGATTCAGAGCGTGACGAGACTTTTCCTCCACTCTTATAAACACTGTTTGTGTTTTTCAGCTGCTCCGGGAAACTTTTATTCTCCCGTGTTGTTATCAGGATGAGAATGACAGTGTGGACTGAAAATATCTCTGAGCTGTCAGAACGTTCTCTGAACGTTTGTTTTGAGTAACCGTTGGAGATTTGAGGAAGTGAAACTTTTAAATATTTCACAACAAAATAAACAGAAAAGAGAGGAAAGTCAGAAACCAAAAATCTAAATGAGAATCAAAATATTATGTTTAATGTGTTTAAAAATAATACATTTTACAGTAGTTTTCTGTTTTTTTAAAATTGTATACAAAACATTATCTGTAAATTAAAACTGTTATTTTAATAACAACAAATTATACTTATATCTCATTTTGTACGGAAAGATTACTGTTTTATTTTTACAGTCATTTTCCTGCTTTTTTGAATTACATACAAATGTATGTAAAATGACAAGAATTATCTGTAATTAAATATGTGGCTCATTGTATTATTAAAACTCTGTAAAATTACAGACATTATCTGTAAATTAACAACCAGGCTGTTATTTTCTGTTTTTTTCATTGCATACAAAACTATGTATAAAACATTTAGTGATAATTTCAGTAAATGTTGAATTTTTGTCATTTATTTTAATTCTGGCATTTTACTTTAATCTTTCTTGTTTTTGTCTTTTGACTGTTTATTTATGATTTTTTTAAAAACAGTGTATCTATACAGTATAATACATCAAGTCACTTCACACAGATTATTTTATTGTTACTGTTCAAAAAATGTTATTTATATTTATATTTTGGCACGAGGCAGCTGACATGTACTTTTACTACATGAGGCTGATGATCTGCTGTACTTTCACACACACACACACACACACACGCACACACACACACACACACACTGTTTATTTTCTTTCTCTGCACTTTCACTCTGAGTTCAGTCCAAAGTGGAAAAGTCACGAGGTGTTTGACAACGATTAGATGAGATAATAACAACACACCCAAACACACACACACACACACACACACACACACACACTGAATCAGGTCAGGGTTGTGTGTGTGTGTGTGTGTGAAGACGGCAGCTGCTGATAAAGTTTTGCTGCAGAGATGAAGGTCAGACTGTGCAGAGTCAAATGAAACAAACAAAACGAGTTCAAACAATATTAATAAAGTTATTTAAATCAGTGTAAGAGGCTGCAAACACAGTGCTCTCCATAAGTCCCCATGTTGAAATGTCCAACTTCACAGCAGAAATAAACATGTTTACAGCCTGGTACAAAAAACAGTTTTGGTCTCTATAGCTAATTTCCCCGTTCATGACAACTGTACTGAGGGTGAATTTATATACAACTCACCTGTTCAGATTATATTAAGGCTTAAAGTTATGCAGGATTAAGAGCGTGGACGCTTTGATTGACAGGTGGGTCACAGAGACTACGTCCAGGTTTTAGACAGTCTGCGGGGACGTCACGGAGACTACGTCCAGGTTTTAGACAGTCTGCGGGGACGTCACGGAGACTACGTCCAGGTTTTAGACAGTCTGTGACTATAAGTCAGAGAAAAGGTGATTTTATGACAGAATCTACAAAAGTTCTCAGTAAATAGACTCAAGTAAAGTACGCGTATAGTACAGTAAAGTACACGTATAGTACAGTAAAGTACGCGTATAGTACAGTAAAGTACACGTATAGTACAGTAAAGTACACGTATAGTACAGTAAAGTACACGTATAGTACTGGTACAGGTGTTGTTAAACAGTGATAAAGTCCACAGTGACCTGCAGCTTTAATGACATTTTATCTGCTGAACTGATGCAACATTTCTGCAGCAGAAAGAGGAGGACCAGGAGGAGGAGGACCAGGAGGAGGAGCAGCTGAATGTGTCCGTTATAAAAACAGTGAGAAAACTCAAAGGAAACATCTTGTTGTTTTTTTCCTCTCTCAAAGGACAGAAGTCTGTTTATTTCTGACGAACTTTTCTGAAACTTTCTGTGCTGCAGAAACAAACATGAGTCACGTCGACGTGAAGAACATGAAGCCCAGCAGCTTTGAGGACGAATACTACGACCAGTATGAATATTACAACCTGACCGATAAATACGCAGGTGAGACTTTTCGCGCCGTCACCTTGTGTTTTTTAAAGCTAACGGCTAGCTTTGTTAGCTCTGTGTTTGAACTTGAATGTGTTTGTCCGTTAACAGAAGGCTCGGCCCGTAAAGGCAGGACAAAGAAGGAGGCCTGTGAGAACACCAACAGACACAACCCGTCCGGACATGAGCGCAAGATCGTGGAGAAACTCCAGAACAGCGAGAAAAAGGCGAAGGAGTGAATGCTGAGGTCAGTTTTTTTAAATTAACGGTTTTCTTAACGAGGTTTGGCGCGTGAGACGCCATTAACCGCCTTTAGCCGCCCTTCCTCCGCTCGGCTACAAGTGGACATCGGTGCCAAACTCCACTGAAAACAGGTTAAAATGTTTGTTTGTGTCCATGAAACTTGAGCCGAATTTAAGACTGACTGTTAAACTGTATACTCATGTAGTATTTGACTCATTTTATACCCTCTGTGATGAGTTTAATTTAAAGATAACGTTTGGCTTATGGAGTTTTGAACGGTCCTGTCTGTAGCTAAGTGTTTACAGTCCTGTGAGCGGTCACTGCGCAGACTCAGTAGGTGCCGAGTTAAAGAGTGACTCACTGACCTGAGATCAGTGCAGGTGTTGACTCATTAAACGTGCTCTGTGCTTTAATTAATCACTACAGACTTCAAATCAGCAGATTTTTAAATGAGATTTTGAATGTGGATCTTTCAAGGTTAATTTTAGAAGTTTGATGGATGCACGGCTGCATGTGATGGCCTAAAAATTATTTATTACTTTATATTATTTTCATGCATAAATAGTCACATTTTAAATGTCTAAAAGTGACCCAGAGTCTCATGTTTCTGACCCAGGGCGACTCGGACGGCTTATCCTGGAAACCGACCACGGCCTCCTTGGCGACAGATGATCGAGACGTACGGACGGGGCAGGAGCGTCCTGAGCTCCGACGGGCGGGGTTTAACCTGGGCGTGAAGAGGAGCCCACAGATCCAGATGTTCCAGCAGTGACCTGTCTGACTGACAGACAGACTGTCTGTCTGTGGCTCCTCCGCCTGAAGGTGTCTGTAAAGCACTCACCTGTGGTGGCGTGTACCTGGGTCCCTGTTCAGACCATGAAGGTGCACGTGTGATTGTGGTGGTGGTGGCAGTTTGGTGATTACGATGTGTTGACACGTTATGGATGGAATTTTTAAAGAAGCATTTTTACTATTAAAACTCTTTTAAAATGACTTTGTTGTTCTGTTTTCTTCTCAAACTGTCTCATGACCCTTTAAAATCAAAGTTTTTATCTGATTTCAAAGCCTCATTTCTTTGCATGGTGACCAGTTTGAAGAGCTCTGAAGATGTTAACATGTGACAGTCACAACATGAACACGTGACAACAAATCTGCACCCAAACAAAAACAGATGGAGTATTCTCCATCAGGCGTCGTCTGTCACGTGACCTGAAGATCAGCTGTGTTAATGAGGTGCTGCCCTCTGCTGCTCACGGGACAAAATACAGTTCATCAGTGAAGGAACAGAAACATTTAAACAGATTTTAGTTTTATTCTGTCATAAATAATTAAAATACTAATCAAGTGTTCAGCTTCAAATATAACAGGATTCATATTTTTATTTAAAATATTTCATGTCTTCACAAACAGAGTACCTTTACTTTCTGTTGACACATTAGTCTCAGTTTTATCTCAGTCTGATGTCAAACAGTCGCCTGCTGTAAGACTTTCATTCAGTCTTCAGTGTGATGATCATCATCAGGACGCTGTGGTTGCCAGGAAGACTTGATCCAGCCTGCTCAGGTTTATCTGCATCAAACGTTTCCAGGTGAACGTCGACACAGCTCAGCCTCCACCTGTGGAGCAACGCTTCAATCGACCAATCGGAGCTAGAGGAGGAAGTTAAAACTGAAGCTGTCACACAGACTTTCAGGTTTAAATCATGATGTCATTAAGAACATTAATACAGCAGCAAACATCAGTTTACTACATAAATATACATGAAACAGACAAAGATCATTTTATTTAGTGTCTGTCCACTTTGAAGTTATAATGTTACGATGATAGGTGTGAGGTAAAACTACTGTTTTTGTCAGTGGAGTCTGGTCGGCTGTAGCGCTCATTGTTTTGGTCTGAGATGCTGAGCTCGAGTGTGACATCTAGTGACAGTGAACTTCATTTATAACCTTTAATAAGTGACATTATCATTAGTGACACTGAACCTTCTCTCCTGGTACGTGGTCCAGAACTGAGCTGTCGGGTTCTTTCTTAGAAGAAAAGCAACGGTCACGAGGACGTCTTCAAAATCTGAAACAGAAACATTCAGTTTAATGTGTGTGTGACATCATGGCCAAAAGTATGTGGACACGGCAGACGACAGCTCTGTGTTCAGTGTTTTGGCTCTGGCTCTAATTGTACAGACTTTTGGCCACATACAGTTTGAGCTGTAGCTCTAAATATTGTTCTAAAAGAACCGACCTTGCGGCTCGTAGAAAACGTCCGATCCCAGGATGACGTCCAGTTCAGGAAGCAGAGTGAGCTCAGGTGATATCTCCCCCCAGGTGAGACCCAACACGTCCACATCATGGAGGCCGTTAGCCTCACAGCTCCGCCTGCAGTTCTCCAAACAGAGCGGCGTCTCTGCGCTGTCCGACAGGATCACCTGTGCACCGCACCGGGCAGCCAGCACACCTGGAAGACTCACACCTGCACCGAGCTGAGGAGACAAACATCAGACTGTCCATGAACATGTGACAGGACGAGTTTGTCCATGAGACGAAGTGTTCTCACCTCCAGCACCGTCTTGTCTCTCAGCTCGTCTCTTCGTGTCCACAGATACTGAGCCAGCACCACGGCACACGGCCACACATACATCCCATACTGTGGGTCCAGAACCTGACGAGGACGGACACGGACAACAAACCAGAACCAGAACATTTTAAATATGTCCCGCACGATATATGACAAACAGAAGAGGCTGGTTCAGAATATTAGACAGAGTAGTTTGTGTCTTCTAAAGAGACAACTACATGACCCATCATGCACTGCGTTGTTACATTAAAACTGACCTTTTATGAGTTGGTGTATGTGGAAAGTACAAAGATCCACTCATATGAACTAATTAAAATAAACACACCTGTGTGTATTAGATGTATAGAGAGGACAGACAGGCAGGCAGACAGGCAGACAGGCAGGAGGACAGACAGACGGTCAGGGATGCAGACAGACAGACAGACAGGCAGACAGTCAGGCAGACAGACCTCTGGGATGCAGACAGACAGACAGACAGGCAGGCAGACCTCTGGGATGCAGACAGACAGACAGACAGGCAGGCAGACCTCTGGGATGCAGACAGACAGACAGACAGGCAGGCAGACAGACAGACAGACAGACAGGCAGGCAGACCTCTGGGATGCAGACAGACAGACAGACAGGCAGACAGACAGACAGACAGGCAGGCAGACCTCTGGGATGCAGACAGACAGACAGTCAGGGATGCAGACAGACAGACAGACAGGCAGGCAGACAGACAGACAGACAGACAGACAGTCAGGGATGCAGACAGACAGACAGACAGACAGGCAGACCTCTGGGATGCAGACAGACAGACAGACAGGCAGGCAGACAGACAGACAGACAGACAGGCAGACAGACCTCTGGGATGCAGACAGACAGACAGACAGGCAGACAGTCAGGCAGACAGACCTCTGGGATGCAGACAGACAGGCTCTCCTGTCTGTCCCTCTTGTCTTCAAACGTGAACACTTTGTTAGCTTTGCTCGCTGTTTCGGCTCCTCTCTGATCCATTTCGCGGGTTTATATCTCAATAATTACATAATTAAATCAGCTGTCGTTCTGACTCTTTATCTTGATGATAAATTAATTTTAACACATTTAATTGATATTTTTTTATAAACATTTCGACACTAGCAGCCACGCTTGTGTCTAGTATTTCCGCATCGTGATGAGGTTCCAACAGCCTGGCGGGAAGGCTGGTTATACATTCCATCCAATCAACGCTCTGCTTTTGCGGACGCTGTAGCCAATGAGCTTTCTGTTCCTGTATCGGGGGGCGGGCGCTGTGCGGTGTCAATCAGTTGCCAGCATTGTGTCGCCAGCTAGCGCTAGCCTCGTTAGCTGTTTATCAGACTGTAGTTTGATTAAAGTGTTTTAATATCAGTTAGTTTAGATCTGAGGACGAGTTTAAGACGTCAGCAGGTCTGCGGGTTTGTTGGCTGACCAGATAAATAAGGTGAGGCTGTCAGAGCGGCGCGGCTAGCCGGCTGTCAGCGCAGGCTGGTGGATGTGTTTGTGTGCTAGCCTCGGGTTAGCTCCACAGCTAGCTGAGCTGAGCTGAGCGGCGGGAACAGGTTTCCTGTTTAAAGCCATCCGGAGGAGGAATGAACCACAAGAGCAAGAAGAGGATCAAAGAGGCGAAACGGAGCGCCAGACCCGAGCTCAAGGACTCCTTAGACTGGACCAAACACGGCTACCATGAGACCTTCGACCTGTCTCACCTCACCGTGAAGGTAGCTGTCAACGTAGCATGCCATGCCATGCTAAGCTAAGCTAAGCTAAGCTAAGCTAACGGCGGGCTAGTGTGAGTGCAGTTTGTCACGTAGACACCGAACTGCTGCACGAGCCCGTGTTTAACCCTAATTATGTCACTAATTAGACTGTGACGTCATTATTCTAATTAAACATCCCCACAACGTTTGTACAACTTTATATAAACTTAACATTTACTGCTGTGAGCAGAAAATATGACGCACACACCGCAGGTGAACTCTGTGCAACATGTATGACATAAGAAATCTGAGATTTTAACAAGTTTATACCCTTAAAGTGTTTTATAACAAAGTCCAGTCATGAAACTTCATATTTAATTAGCTAAATGTTTTATTTAACATTTTAATATGTTTTTAACATAAAATCCAGCTGTGTAGCTCTCAGGAGCAGAGAGGAGTCATGAAACTTCATGTTTAATTAGCTAAATGTTTGATGAACATTAAACCTGTCAGTTTATTTCACATGGATGCTGCTTATTAATAACATTTATGAAAATATGACAGAGAGGCTCATTTTCATCGCATGACAGCTCAGTGTGTGTGTGTGGGGATTCTGTGGTACAGACAATAAGGAAACGTCAGTGTTCAGTGGAGTTCACAGGTTTGATTTCTAACGAAGCAGCTCGTTGAGTTTCATTGTTGTTACTTTGTCTTCAGGCAGAGAGGCGTCACCTTCAGTTGTTGTCATGTGAGTGCAGAGTGTTGGAGGAGCCGTGTTGTGATAAATGGACTGAACTCATACAGCGTGTTTCTAGTCTAGACGCTTTTACACTGCATATGTCATTCACACACACACTGATGGCTGCCATGCAAGGTGCCAACTGCTCATCACTTTTAGGAGCTAACCCTTGTGTGTGTACACTGATGGTGCAGCCTTCAGGGTTCAGTATCTTGCCCAAGAACACTTCAACATGCAGACTGGATGAGGCAGGAATCAAACCACCAATCATCTGATTAGCAAACGACCCGCTCTGCCTTCTGAGCCGCAGCCGACGTTTAAACAGGAAGTTTCAGTTAGACCTGTCCGGACGGTGATAGCAGCAGAACCAGACGGTTCTAAAGGAGCTGCTGGGATCCGGCTCCACGTCTGCCTCCTGTAACATCAGGACAAGCTGAGAAATAACATCTGTGGTGTGTGTGTGTGTGTGTGTGTGTGTGTGTGTGTGTCTTCGGGTTATGAAACAGGTGTTTAAGACAAATAAGAACAAACAGTACCTTTGACCTGAATTCTTCAGCACAAGAGTTTTTCAAACACTTTGTGTCCTGACATCAGCTCCTGTTTGTTCGACTTTATTCACAGATTTTTAATATAAATAACGCTGCATCAACAGACAGAAAAAGAATAATAATCTAATCTAATAAAATTAAACAACATAACTAAGGTGAAGTTCAGACTTTGGACTTAGAGACTGCCTCGATGCAGACACACTGCCATAAGGTATAAAAGCTGTCAGTGCAGCCTCTTAACAGAATACTTTAGTTTTTAGCTTTAGCTGAATTAGCCTGTTTGGATGAAGAGAAGTCAAAAGTTTGAATGTCTCCTCTGGTCCAATCAGCGGATAGTCCTGAACGTCCCTCTTATGATTTATTATCTGAGAAAGACAAACATTAAAGGTCTTTAACAGTTGATGTGAAGCCTGAACTGTGTCAAACATGACGATCTGTAGCTGCAGCTCTCTGTCTAACTCCACCCTGTCATGTGTTTCAGGACAACGTAGAGCGCGTGGACGCCCTCCACATCACCCCTGAAGAGTTCATCCAGCGCTTCGAGCGTCCCTACAAACCCGTCGTCCTCCTGAATTGTCAGGAGAGCTGGCCCGCTCGGGAAAAATGGACCCTGGAGCGCCTCAAACGCAAATACCGCAACCAGAAGTTCAAATGCGGCGAGGACAACGACGGGTACTCAGTGAAGATGAAGATGAAGTACTACGTGGAGTACCTGGAGTCCACGAGGGACGACAGCCCGCTCTACATCTTCGACAGCAGCTACGGCGAACACGCCAAGCGCCGCAAGCTTCTGGAGGACTACCAGATCCCCGTCTTCTTCACCGACGACCTGTTCCAGTTCGCAGGAGAGAAGCGCCGACCGCCGTACAGGTTGGATCTTCCTCCATATTTCACACACAGCAGACTGTCGTCAAGTGTTTTCACGTTATCTTCTGCTCAGTAACTCGTGATGTCATCCGGTTTATCGTCTCTCCCGCAGGTGGTTCGTCATGGGCCCGGCCCGCTCTGGCACCGGCATCCACATCGACCCGCTCGGCACCAGCGCCTGGAATGCCCTGGTTCAGGGCCACAAGAGGTGGTGTCTCTTCCCCACTAACACGCCCCGTGAGCTGATCAAGGTGACCAGAGAGGAAGGAGGAAACCAGCAGGACGAGGCCATCACCTGGTTCAACGCGGTCTACCCACGAACGCAGCAGCCCAACTGGCCTCCAGAGTTCACCCCGCTCGAGATCCTCCAGAGACCCGGAGAGACCGTGTTTGTGCCTGGTCAGTGAAGGAACAGTTTCTGAAACTTAAAGATCCTCCAACAGATTTAAAACCGCTCGAGTTTCATCTTCTTTTAGCTTGTTAGAGGTCGACTCAGAGCTGAAGGTGGAGGGAGAACACAATAAATCAGCTGACTTTATAAATCTGGGTGTGAATAAACAGACCTCGTCCTCACAGACAGTCCACAGTGGATTCAGTCTGTCGTGGTTCTGTCAGTCTGTAAACGTGTGGTGGAGGTGATCGTCCTGGTTTAAATAAACTGCTTTCTTCTTCTGTGACTCAGATGTTGACCCAGATTCCCAGATATAGACTATCTGAGAGCGCACTGATCCTCAGAAACAGCTCCATCACAAAAACATTTACTATACTATACTGAACTTATGTTGGTCCAGTCCAGCTGCTGAGCCCGGTTCTGTTAACCTGCCAGTTAATTAGCAGTTAGCTACTTTAGCAAGTCATTGAGGACACCTGCGTGTTGTTAAGGTCACCTGCGCGTCGTTAAGGACACCTGCGGGTCGTTAAGGTCACCTGTGGGTCGTTAAGGACACCTGCGGGTCGTTAAGGACACCTGCGGGTCGTTAGCTGAGCAGTTGGAGGACATCAGAGGGTAAAGCAGCAAATATATTGTGTATAAAATGGTAATGGTATGTTAATGGTAACTAGCTGTGTGTCTGCAGGTGGCTGGTGGCACGTCGTCCTCAACATGGACACGACGATCGCCGTCACCCAGAACTTCGCCAGCACGACCAACTTCCCCATCGTGTGGCACAAAACCGTCCGAGGACGACCCAAGCTGTCCAGGAAGTGGTACCGGTAAGGACCGGCAGAAACACACACACAGATTAGATACTTAATGAGTGTTTAGTTTAATGAAAGTGTGTTTGTGTGTTCAGGTCTGACATTTGTGTTTGTTTCAGGATCCTGAAGCAGGAGCGACCCGATCTCGCTGCTCTGGCGGACAAAGTGGACCTTCAGGAGTCAACAGGGATTGCCTCCGACAGCTCCAGTGACTCTTCATCATCTTCATCCAGCTCGTCTGACTCTGACTCTGACGTATGTGCTCTCACACACACACACACACACACACACACACACACACACACACACACACGTTACCACACACTCAGGCTCCCTGACAGAGCGGGAATAAACGATAAACTCTGTAGTCAGAGTTTGAGCTAACGTTAGCGCTGCAGGGAATCAAACACACGTTATGTGTTATTAGACGGTGCTGCTCATTACCCATAAGTCTGTGCGTCCTTTGTTCCCCATAGGCGGAGTCGGGCTCCGAGGGTGATGCCATGTCTCACCGCAGGAAGAAGAGACGGACCTGCGGGATGACGGCTAACGGAGACACGAGTGGTCAAGACGACTGCGTCAGCAAGGAGAGGAGCTCGTCACGGTGACCCCGGGCCTCCGTCCAGCCTCCAGCTGCCTCCAGCGGTGACTCCTCCCCTCACGAACACGAACACAGACGCGGCTGCTTCTAGTCTAGTTTAGAGGACCGCCGGAGGAGCGGGCGGTGCTGCTGGAGACCTGCCACCACTGTGCTTTCAACACCAACCAATCAGTACGTGTTTGTCTCTGTAGCTTCTGTAGTGACATGTGACGGACAAGTGAGGGCGACACCGGACTGTAAATGTCTCTGAGCTGCTTCTGATGGTGACGGGAAGATTTTCAAAAGTCGGGACGCGTTGGTCGAGCAGAGGAGCTGAAAACAAACAAACGACACGTTAAACATGAAACTCTGCAGCTCGTGGTTAGCCTGCGAGCTAACCTTTTAATTTAGTTTCATTGATACCAGAAACGCTTGTTAGCTCGTCGCTAACGTGACGTCTCATCACTCCCTGTCAGCTGTGTAGTGCGTCTGCTATCGGCCATTTTATTTTATTATTTAAGTGTTTCGCTCGACGTAGTGCCTGAAAATAAACACAGCATGTACACTCCCCTCTGCTAACAATCCCACAATGCATTGTTCTGTAGTTTATGAATGCAAATCTCCACCTGACAGCAGTGAACGTTTATACAGCGTCCATTTCTGTATTTTAAAAAGAAGTTTTACACACCTGACTGACAGCTGACGTCACTGCTGACAAGAAAAACACTTCATTTATTTTTCATCCCCACGTCTTAATGAGCAGCAGCTGATTGGTCAGCTGTCCTGTAATTTAAATATTTTGATGCTCAGAATGAGAATTAGTGGAAACAACCCGTTAAATTTAGAACTTGACCTGATGATCATGGCGTCAATCATCGTTAATGTTTAATGAGCTCCATCTTACAGTTTCTCCTCCTCGTGGTCGGAGGTGTCGTCGTCTCTTCTTCTCTTCTCGATGACTTAAGTCGACGCCGGAGGTGAAAGTGTCGCAGCCTTAACGAAACTGAACACACAAAGTATGAATGTGTGTGTGTGTGTGCGCGCTGTAGGTGCACTCAGGTGGAGGTGTTTCAGGTGGAGGTGTTTCAGGTGGAGGGAGTTTGAGTGGCCAACCTTTCTGCCATGTTGCTGTTGATTCCCGCTTTGTGCCACATGCTGCTGCAAACTGTCCCGAGCTGCAGGATGTTGTTGTTGTTGTTGTAGTCTGACAGCAGGGGGCACTACACTCCCCAGAATGCACTGCTGCAGGGGATGAAGAGTGAAGAAGAGTTTCTTCAGGTTTCAGCTTCGTGTTAAATAAAGATGATTTTAATCTTTGATTAATGAAACTTCATCGACTCTGCAGCGGGTTAACAAGTCGTTCGAGTCATTAAAGCCAAAATCAGTTTCTTCTTCTTTGGTGGTGAGCTGAATCTCTACGAGACGTTTGAGGATCTGATCAACAAATAATGAGCAGATTAATCATAAATAATCATTAAATAATTATTTTCTCTGATGTGTCTTCAGATGTTTCAGACATTCACAGCACTGAGGTTTCAAATCTGAAGCTGAATCATCGAATATTAACATAATATTTGATGTTTCAGCTTCATAAATAATGAATCAGATCGTCTGTGATGACTCTGCTGTGGATCTGCTGCTCGTGTCCGTCGTAGCTTCGTGCAGCTTTTCTAAAAATCCTTTAAAATCAGCCGACGACATGAAATCTGTGCGCTCCATGTGAATCTGTTGCGTTAGACTTAAAGTGCCTATAAAGACGTGACGTTAGCTTGGCGTTGGCGTGACGGACCGTTGGGAGGTTTCTGTGTTTTTATGTCATTAAACGAGTTAAAGGGCGCCGTGTTGGTCTCTGAGGTCGGTCACATGGCGCCTCACGTCGAAGGTTGACGGATGATGATGAATCTGAGACGAGCTTATGTGATGAATTCATTTTGATGGTCAATAAAATTTTTCTATGACTCAAAGCGTCTGATCGTCGTTTACTGTTTTATTCAGAACTTATCAGCTGTTTTTATTGTCGAATAATCAAATTTTTATTTCAGTTAAACTTCTATAAAAAGAAATTTACTGAAATGTAATTAAATAAATGAGAAGTCTCAAATCTGAGGAGCTAAAATCTGAAAATATTTTACATTTTTGACTCTGTAACTGAAATGAAACAGATTATCAAAATTAAATACAAAACAAATATCTGCAGTGAAAATCAGCTGTCAGAAACAGGAAATATAAAAACAGGAGGATTTTGTTTTCATAAATTAATGATCTCGTTATCTCAACATTTGTTATTTCAACATAAATTATTAGTTACCAAGATAAAGTGTTTGAATGTTTGACTGCTTTGAGCTTCCGTAGATTTGATCTTCACTTCCTGAAGTTTTGATGTTTTTAGGACAAATTTTCATATCTGTCCCATAATTAAGACTCAGTAATTAAAAATTAACACTTAAAGGTTCATTTATTGTAGTCGATTAGTCAGTCAACAGATTATTGTTGAATTATTTCAGTCATTTTATTGTGAAACAGAAAAGAAAGAAAAAGAAAAAAGAAAATATTCTTTTAATTTGTTAAAACTTTAATAATTAAAATTATTTTATTTTTGATATTTGACATTTTACACCTTATAGACAAATCTCTGAATCTAAATAAAATTTAACTGATGAATAAACAAAATAAATTCAGATATTTTTCAAACTTTCAGAGTAAAATGACGTTTTACTTTGAAATATAACATCGGTACATGTACATTTATTTTGAAAGTCATCCGGAAGCGTGTATGTTGTGAGTGTGTGTGTAAGAGGCGGGTCCGGGCTCAGTGTGTGTGTGACAGCAGCCTGATAACACACACTTTGAACACACTCTGCGCACACTCTGAACACACTCTGTCTTTAAGTTGGTAACTTTTCATTCATTAATCCGCCATCATGGATCTGGACCCGGCCGTCATCATTCCCGCCATCCTCTTCACCGTCGTCGCCATTTATTTCGCTTCATCCCTCCTGAGCAAGAAGCCCGACGCCTCCTCATCCTCAGCCGGGAACAAGAAGCCCAAAGTCGGCTACGGAGATGACGTCCCTCCGTCCAGAGCTCTGGGAGAACATCTCCGACCCGCACCTGAAGTCTCCCCGCGGACAGAGCCTCCTCCTCCGCCTGTGGAGAACATCGGAGCCGCTGAGAAGATCCAGAGGTCGGAGGTGAAGGTAAGATTGATTATGTTTGATCAAGTTATTGGAAAATATCCAAAGATGGATGCTGTTTAAAGTCACTGTAACTTACTGATAAAGCAGATAATTATAATTTTCTGATCAGTCTATAAAGAAAGAAAGTTTGTACTAAATATGAAATAATAATAGACTAAAGAGACACAAATATATATTTTATATCTATATGTGCAAATAAAAACGTCACAGATGAGTTTAAATTCTTTATTTTGAATGAAAAGCAGTAAAATATATATAAAAAAATAATTAGCAGGTATTTTGTGTTTATATACAAATAAATAAATAAAAATTGTGTTTAAAGTCTTCAACGTAAAAGAGTAAAAAGATTGAGGAAAACGAGTTCTGTTACTAATCAGAGACTAAATGTTCAGAGCTGTCTGAGATTTAATTAATTAATTTGAAGTCTTCAAGGATTCAAGACAACAGTATAATTTATGAGCTGCAGCTGAAGATTAAATTTGTAATTAATGATGTCGAACAAACTTTAAAAAGTCGATTTCATGTTTTAATTTTAAATGTTTTTATAGTTTTTAAGATGATGACATCACTTCCTCTTCCACTTACTTTGATCCACACTGAAACATTTAAAGAACATTTAAAGAACGTTTAAAGAACGTTTGATGTTTGTGATGAAGTGTGGTTCGTTCGTGTTCCCCTCAGGATGAATCGTAAAAAGTTGTCGTGTAGCGCCTCCATCAGGTCGAAACATTTAAAATCTTTCCCATGAGCCTCGGCTGGACAAAGACATTTAAAGACGTCACATGACGATCATATAATGTTTTATACATGAAGTGATTAATTATCATCGTTAGTCGCGTGTTGGACTTTTAACGAGAAGCCAATTAAGTGATAACTGATGATGTAATCGATGGAGGAAGTTCCTCCTTGCTCTCTGGTCACATCTCGTCCTCGAGCATCAGCTGACTCATCAGCTGATTTTCTTGTTCACACACTGACTTTATGTAAATGTTGATGGCGTGTTGATGAATCATTTGAATGTTACTGAGCTCGCATGCAAATCACACAAACTCCACAGCGTGATGTTTGTTGTTGGAGAACGTTTGTGGCTGTAACGTCCGTCTGTCCGTCTGTCCGTCTATATTTGGTGTCCGACATGCAGCCTATATTTACACCTGTGTATGTTCACGGTGTCACATGTCTGAAATGGAGAGGCGGAGGTGGGTGTGGTGCGTTCACATGTTTGACACCGGTGGTGGAGGTTCATCCTGCTGATTCAGGCTCATCATTCAGCTCCACGTCCTCCACGCTCTCAGCACCGTGAAGTCACGTTGCAGCGTTCAGGACACGATGTTCACACACAGGTCTGCACGGCGGGTCGCTGTAAATGCCGTGAACCGTCAGCTGCAACACCGACACGTTATCCAATCATCATCTTCATCTTCATCTTCATCTTCACAGGTGAATCAGAGGCACTTTCACTGGAAAACTGAATTTTCCACTGATGGACACAGATTGTTGCTGACCTATAACACCGCTGAGCTAACTTTGTGTCCAGACCTGGAGGAAGAACTCAACTTCTAGCTCTAATTTAGCGTCTTTCAGCCTTTTATTTCACCAAGCTCTCACCAACCACTAAAAGTCAGTCCCAGATTTACTCTTGTCCGGCGGCTTCTTGCTCGCTCACTCTCTCCTTTTCTCTTCTTAGCTTCCTCCGTCAGCGTCCTCTTCACTCTCTTCTCCTTTGCCATTATGTCCATAGAGGCTGCTGAGCCTGGTTACATAACCCAGCTCCTGTTCTGGCACAACACCAGCTCCCTGCCACTAAAAACCTCTTCTTCTTCGTTTCTTTGATTCTTGTTCTTGTTTTGACCCCTAACGTCATAAATGAACTATTTAAATACAGTTTCTGTACACTGGCTTCTTGTTGACAGTAAATGTGTTAAAGTGACTCAAACATTGTGACAGCAGAATGGAACGTGGCAGCGAATCCTTCAGAGACTCCATCGTGTTGGCACGCGGCCCTCACAGCATACTATATGTCATAAAACTGTCCAGAGCCAAATATAAACGTTGCTTCTCTGTTTGCTGTAAAACTATCAGCGAGCAGCTACGCCCTCCTCTCAGCTGATAACACTATCCAGCAGCAGCAAAGCATCATGGTACATTTATCTTGTAAGTGTCCACATAAAGAGGGTCTCTGTGACCGTCTCTGTGACTGTCTCTGTGACTGTCTGTGCAGACACAGACCGGTCTGTTGTTCTAGTCTTTTGTTTGCTGTGACTGAAGCTGTGTGGGAGACACAACAATTAGCCTGTAGTTAGCCTCGTAGCATTAGCATCACTGCTCCAGAGTCACACACACACTGTAGTTTATTTACACACTGTCCTGCTGCCACAGTAAAATCCTGCTTTGACAGTCAGTCTGTTAATTAGTCTGTTTGTTGTGTTGGACCTGGTTCCGGTCCGGCCCGGTCCGGCAGGTTCTGTGGGTTCTGCAGTGTTTCCACGCTTCATGCTGAGCCGTTCTGTGAACAGATTTACGG
Source organism: Argyrosomus regius (assembly GCA_946959425.1). Taxonomy (NCBI): domain Eukaryota; kingdom Metazoa; phylum Chordata; class Actinopteri; family Sciaenidae; genus Argyrosomus; species Argyrosomus regius. Next base: position 1,092,731 of record OX336897.1, on the reverse strand, counting down.
CCCTGCAGACGCTCCATGTAACTCTGCCATCTGACCCCGAGCCCAATCCGGCTCCGTGACATTTATGTGCTTAACATGTTGTACTGTCCTGTTCCATGTTCTAAGGTTACAGCTCCACCTCCACCCTCCTCCATCCACCTCCACCCTCCTCCACACACCTTCCTCCACCCTGCAGCCTAAAAAGGAAAAACAACATGAAGTTGTGTTTGTCTGCGAGACTGTTGAGTTGTTTCCGAGCGTCTTTCAGTCGGTTTCATGATCCTCCTCCTCCATCCTCATTCTTTGAAAATCTCCACCGTGTTGCTCGTGGTGATGCAGCTCCATATATGGACATGTGAGCGTGCACACGCTCAGAGAGGTTTGAAGGAGGAAAGATGGTGTCTGGTTGTGAGTTTCTACGTCATGTCGGCCAGCACAGTGAGTGTCGACCTCGAACCATCTGAAATATGTAAATATAATACACAGAAATAATGATTAATGTGATTCACAGACAGTCTGTCAAAGTATGAAGGCTAAAAAAAATATTTTATTTCCCCCTAAAATTTTCAGATATTTTTGTAGCACCACCAACATTTTCTGTCAATAGTTTAATATTGATGTAATTTCAAAAAAAATGTTTCAGTGCCTCTAAATTTGCAAATATTGTCAAACAAAAATGAAACATTTCATCCCAAAATGATCCAGTTGTCTCCACACAGAGCTCCAGTATATTATATTTAATGTTTTTTTAATAGTGATCCCAGAATTTGTCACAGTCCCTCCAAAATGTTTTTTGCTATGATCCCCAGATTTTTGATTTTTGTCATAATTTCCATTTCTTAAAAGGATTAAGTGTCAAAAGATTGCAGGATTTTGTTTAAATGTGTCAAAATTTTGTTGTTTGTTTAAAGTCCTGAATATTTTTATTGACACTCAATTTGCGTTTTATCATAATTAAAAAAATTTTGATACTTCCCTGAAAATGTTTTGGTCATAATTACATTTTTTTTTAAAGGACCCCAATTCATCGTTCAATAATTTAATAATTTAATATATTCGTTATTTTAATAGTGCTTCCAAAATTTTAGTTCAATAACAAAAATTACCAAAATAAAGTTCAAACATTTGTCACAGTTCCTTTTTATTGACACTGAATTTCCCTTTTATTAAATTTCACATTTTTTGGGTCATTATTTTAATTGTTTTAAAGCGTCCAAAATTTGGGTTGGTCATAATTTTTTAAATAGTGCTTCAAAAATTTGTTTTTGTGATAAATTTTTGTTATAATATCGCTGATTTAGACACTAAATTTCCCTTTAATTGTAATATCCAAAATGTTCGATAGTTTTGTCATAATTCCAAATTTGTTGATATTACTTGTCACAAATTTCTTTATATCCAAATTTTTTAAAGTGATTATGTCTCATAAATATCAGGATTTTGTTTCAGTGACCTAAAATTTTATTTGTAATTTTAATTTCCATCATTTTTCCTGCAGATGTTTTTAGTCTCCACATGGTTTATATAGCGCAGTCCAAACTTTCCCTGCTCAGACTTCAGGAATGCAGCTCCCACACGTCCTCCATCTTTAATACTTCCCATGAGTCAGCTGTTCTGTGAGTCATCCAGGGGGCGTGGCCTGCGTGGCGTTCACAGACCGCTTCCAGTTGTCGTCTCACTGGACCTCCTCTGTTGTCTGACATAGCTCTCCTGGTATTTCCCCCTTGGCCCGGCCCAGTTCCTGCCTCTCCTTCTTCCTCTGAAGCCCGGCCTGGCCCGGCATGGCCCGGCATGGCCTGGTGAGTGCTCAGAGTTGTTAGCTGGGCATCAAATCAGACCACCCCGTCCACCTCGTTGCATTTTAGAGTGCTCTGAATGAAACATTTCCATCTTTAACTGGTCGTCTGATCCGAGCACGGCACAACTGAGCGTGCCCACAAAGTACAGGGACGTGTCATCAACCGTACTCAGGAAGACTCACATTTGTTTGTCTAACAGGAAGTGTTATTTCTGCCTCGACTCTCTGATTACAGAGTTTACTGATGGACTTTAGTTGTTGCTGAGTTTGAGGCACCGGCGGTCTGAGCTCCTTTATTAGAGATGTCAAACACCAACACTCCCCGATGCTCTGAGCAGAGTCAGCTAATAGGATGGCTAAGTTAGCTGCACGGCTAACTAGCTAGCAGCAGCTACAGTTGTCAGCAGTTTACTTCACTGTCCATCATAAACTCTGTAAATCACAGAGAGTTGAGGCGGAGCAGCCGGAGGACATCAGAGGGAAAACCAGAAAACATTTTCTCCATAAAATATGATCCAGTTTCACCAAAATCAGCGAGTACATTTTTAGTTTTTGTTTTTGAGGCCCGGTCCAAAAGAACTCTGATCCTCGTCTCATACAGAAACATTTAGTTTGTGTTTTCAGTCCAGATCTGATGACTTCAAACCTTCTGTTCCCAGTTTAAAGGCTGATGACGGTGATTATTATAACAGTATTATGAAGACTGAGCAGGTCCAACACAAGTTAAAGTCAGACAGTCAGTGCAAATGTAATTACAGCATGAGACAAGAAAACAGTCCACAGAGAGCGCAGAGTCTTCACGGTCTCTCTGTGGAGTCACACCTGTGTGCGTGTGCAGGCGTCCTGCAGCGGACACAGTGGACACAGTGGATGTGTCTCGTTGTCTCTGTCATCAATGGAGGCGGCGTCAGGGAGCTGAAGTGGAGATAAGACGGAGAGCCGAGAGAACAAAGAGTCTGTGTTCAGACCGACAGGCAGAGATGGAAGCTCTCTGCAACAACAACAACACAGCAACCACAGCAACCACAGCAACACAGCAACCACCAGAAGCTAACTCTAAGCTGATGCCACATCAGATTATTCAGATTGTGAAGTTACAATGCTAATTATCTCATTTAAAGGAGCTACACTTTGTTTTGTTCTGGTGTCATGTCAACAGAAAAATAACCCTGAAAACGAGCTAATTAAAACAAGCTAATTAAAACGAGCTAATTTAGGCTGCAGCCATGTTGGACTAACAGAAGGTGTAACGCTGGGATTGACAGGTGTAGACAATAAGAGATGTGTTGTCTCAGGATAACGTTGTCATCACTGGTTTAAAGCACAGTTAGCGTGCCTTCCCATGATGCCTCTGTGTATGTTGGAGAGGACTTAAGCTCCGTCAGCTCTGCACAAACAGCTTGCTGATCTCACATGGCCGCCCTCCGGCTCTTCCTCTTCAGTGTTTGCTCAGGTTGTTCACTAAATTCTCGTCATGCCAGGAGATCTGATGCCTTCCTCTGCGCTCTGTTACAGCTAAAATGGCTTTTGGGAGTGAAGCTCTCAGTGTAACGTTACACATCAGGATATATTTACCAGGAAACGCTCTCAGAGGTTATGAAGGCCGGAGTGACTCATAATAATAATAATAATCTCATTTTCAAAATGTCTGAAAGCTTCTTTTTGGTTTTCATCATTTGATTTTGACAATAATTCTGCATCTTATCTGGATTTGATTTATTTTATAATTTTGATTCAGTATTTTATAACCTAGAATATGCATCACAGCCCTAATGAAGAGTATCATAATCTATATTTAATATCTCTTAATCTTGATTTACTATCTTGAATCTTCAGTTTAGTACCTTGAATCTTGATTTAGTACCTTGAATCTTGATTTAAGTTCCTTGAATCTTCAGTTTAGTACCTTGAATCTTGATTTAGTACCTTGAATCTTGATTTAAGTTCCTTGAATCTTCAGTTTAGTACCTTGAATCTTGATTTAAGTTCCTTGAATCTTCAGTTTAGTAACTTGAATCTTGATTTAAGTTCCTTGAATCTTGATTTAAAATCTAAAACTTTGAACTCTTTATCTCATAATTTTGCCATAGTATTTATATGTTCATTGTTCCTAACATTTCATCCAATCATCTGTCTTCCATAATCATAATATTTCTGATGCTGTTGTGTTGATTCATTCTCTAGAGCAGAAATAAAACGTTGCCTGAAAGTGAAGCGCTGCACATGATGACCTCATGTAGGACAAACATATTTGACCAATTTAGGACAGCAGAACAAACCGGCCTTGGTTTCAGTTTATCATCCTGCTGACTCATAAAATGATTTAATGACTCTGCATTTAGCACTGGAGCACTGAATGCTTTGTTTCAGCGAGTCGGCACTTTGGTGTTGAGATTATTTTGGTGTTTCATGGCTCAGGAATTCAGAGGCAGAGGAGTGGACCAGTGTTTGGGCTGAACGGATGCCATTCCAGTGTGCGGGTGTGAGGGAGGGCTGCTGTGGGATTAAGAACCCAGGCTGGCAGCAGACGCTTTAATACAGTCAGGCCTGCTGCCTTCCTCTGTCTGACCTCCAATGATGCCACCAGTTGTCACTGCAGTGACTCATCAGTAAGAGGACTGTGGCGTCTGTCTGCGTCCAGGCTGGTTTTGACTGATGGGACCAGAAGGACACTGCAGACTCCTGAATACATTCACTCTTCTGTTGGAGCAAAGTCGCTTCATCTAACATGTTTACAGAAATAGGTTCAGGATGTTTAGCCTAGCTAAGCACAAAGACTGGAAGCAGTGGGAAACTCCTAGCCACCTTCAAGCTAACAGTCTAACAGTCACCAATACATCCTGTAGGCCAGTTAGAAGCCTAGAAGCTAACTCTAAGCTAAAGCTGTTAGAAGCTAGCTCTAAAGAAAATAAAAATAAAATGATGATGTGGCTAATTTAAAAGGAGCTACACAGTTAGTTTCACTTATTAGCAGACATCCATAAATAACACTGCACAAGGAGCTAGTTAAGGCTAATTAAAGCTAATCTGATGAAGATATCTTTAACTGTTCTTCACATTCTGCTGACACGATATAAACTAACAGGACATAGAAGCTAACAGAAGCTAATGCTTGTGGACGTGAGGAACGCTAACAAACATCTTCATCTTGTTTTTGTTTTTTAAATTAAACTCACAGGAATCTAATCTTTCTGCCTGTTTGAAAGTTTTCAGGTGGTTTTACAGGACTGATAAAAGATTTTATTTTTAGTGAACACTTTATTAAATCAAGCTCGCGGCGCCTCAAACACTGACTCCTGTTTGTTGGAGCATCACAGAGGCTGACACCAGATCTGCTGTGCAAACTCAGCACTTCACAAAAGACACAGACAGGTGCATCTGTACGGACGAGCAGGGAGGTCGCCCACTGAAACATATACGTCCACAGTGTATATATATATGTGTGTGTGTGTGTGTGTGGGCTGTCAGGACAGGTCGGCACACACTGGAGAGGGTTTAATTTGTCCTGGTGTCAGCAGCAGGCGGCGGCGGCTGATCCTCAACAAGGAGCTGCATCTGACAGAAGTCACTTAGGCTGTCAGAGGTCAGAGGTCAGCCGACCAATCAGCAGTCAGCAGTCAGCACAGCAGAGTGTTTGATACGTCTGCTGTCCAAGCTTGGATACTTCTGTGTATACGTATATGTAGTGCACTGTGTAGTACTCTGTGTACTCAACGCAACGTTTTACTGCTTCTTCTTTTTTGCTGAATTGTAACCATGCATTAGCATTAGCTCCACCATCAGTTTAGTACCTTGAATCTTCAGTTTAGTATCTTGAATCTTGATTTTAGAGTCTTGAATCTTGATTTAGTACCTTGAATCTTCAGTTTAGTACCTTGAATCTTGATTTTAGAGTCTTAAATCTTGATTTAGTACCTTGAATCTTCAGTTTAGTACCTCGAATCTTGATTTTAGAGTCTTGAATCTTGATTTAGTACCTTGAATCTTCAGTTTAGTACCTTGAATCTTGATTTTAGAGTCTTGAATCTTGATTTAGTACCTTGAATCTTCAGTTTAGTACCTTGAATCTTGATTTAGTACCTTGAATCGTACACTGTGTACGAGAAGCATTCAAAGCTGAACATTTTGATAACCTCATAAATATATTTTTGTTTTTAATAATTGTGACTCAGAGATGTAATGTTGAGTTTTACACTGTAAAAATAAACTCGTCAGGTACAAACTGTTTCTAAATACGATCCATCTGCAGTAAACTGATATCGTCATATTATGATAATCCGTCTGGTTTTTCGCTCTGAAGAGGAAATATTAAATTAATCTGCGTTTGCACAAACGTTTGTTTTTTTTTGTCGTGTTCAGAGCGATACGAATACGATGTGAAGAAACATCCTGTGTGTGTTTGAATAACTACCAACACACCAGTCTTAAAGACTGTTTACAAATGACTGTACACACACATATATCTTGATATTTATTATACTTCACCTTTTGTCTCCGCAGGCTGTCCCAGCACCAGAACCAGAAAAAGAACCAGAACCTGTTAAAGAACCAGAACCTGTAAAGGAGGCAGAACCTGTCCCAGAACCAGTAAAAGTACCAGAACCAGAACCTGTCCCGGAACCAGTAAAAGTACCAGAACCAGTAAAAGAACCAGAACCTGTCCCTGAACCAGTAAAAGAACCAGAACCTGTTCCAGAACCAGTCACAGTACCAGAGACTGTACCAGAACCAGTTGCAGCACAAGAAGTAGCTGCAGTACCAGAACCTATCCCAGAACCAGAGCCTGTACCAGAACCAGTATCAGTACCTGAATCTGTCCCAGAACCAGCTGCAGTCCCAGAACCAGTATTGGAACCTGAATCTGTCCCAGAACCAGTATCAGTACCTGAACCTGTCCCAGAACCAGCGTCGGCGCCTGAACTTGTCCCAGAACCAGTGACAGTTCCTGAACCTGTCCCAGAACCAGTGTCAGTTCCCGAACCTGTCCCAGAAGCTGATCCAGAACCCGTGGTTGAGTCTGAACCGGTACCTGAAGCAGTGGAGCAGGCTGTGGCTGAACCTGAACCTGTGGTGGAGTCCATACCTGAGCTGATCCCTGGATCTACTGAAGACCGCCTGCCGACCCCTGAACCCGTTGTAGAGGCACCACCTGAACCTGAACCAGAACCTGAACCAGAGACTGTCCTGAACAATGGTAAGACTGCTGTTAGTTTGTTTAGGGTCCAGAGAGGTTTGTGTTTTTATCAACAGGTATGCAGCTCAGGTTTTTACAGAGTATGTGCTAAGCCCTGCCCCCTTTTGGACTGCACAGAAAGGGGGCGGGGGTTGCATTATCATAGCAATAGATGAGTTAGCATGTAGCATATCTATGTGGATCTATAGGAAGTAGCCAAGAGAGTAAATAAAAATCAAATCTAAATCTATGAATAAATAACTTCCTGAATAATATCTGTATTAATATGTACAGATACACATCAGAGTGCTTTCTTTGAGTAGAGACGCTTCTTAGCAGGCCGGTGACGGCGGCTGTTGACGGCTGATAAGTCGTTTCCAGGAAACGCCAACAGAGTCGATGCAGTACAGACAGGTGTGACAGGACGACACCACATGGAATGATTGTTTGGTTAGGCTTTAAAGATATATTAAAATATATATAAGAAATAAAGATATATAAATATACAGTAATCTGTTAAACACACTCAGGATGAATCAACAGCTGCTATTCAAACAGGAATCACAGTCACATGACCAGTCTTTACCAGGTGTTTACTTCCTGTCTCCTCTGCTGACAGGAGTGTATTGTGTGTGTGTGTGTGTGTGTGTAGAGGTGGAGCAGCCATCTGCTTCAGCAGGATGATACTTAATCTTGAACAGTCAGTTAAACTCTTGGCAGCTCTAAACAACAGCCGCTGTCCAACACTGACAATCTGCTTTATGTGCGAGCGTGTGTGTGTGTGTGTGTGTGTGTGTGTGTGTGTGTGAACACAAAGTTAGGTGACAGTAAACTGGATGTTAGGTTGTGCTAAGTAAACATGCAGTTGCTAACAGTTACGTCATAGTACATCAGTGGTGGACGAAGTACTGAGATCTTTTACTTTTATATTCAAAGTACTGAAGGTAAAAGTACTTGTTCTGTTCCATAGTAACACAGTATTGATAATATTAATGGATTATAATTATTGATGCATTCATGTGGATTTTAATGAGCCTTAATCTGTGCTAATAAATCAGAATATTGTAAAAGATTAATCTGAATCTGTGAATTAAAGTTATCAGACGTGTGTGACGGTGTGTGTGATGGTGTGTGTGACGGTGTGTGTGTGACTGTGTGAATGTGTGTGTATGTTGACAGTTGATGACATGATGGACGCTCAGCTGTTTGTATCTGTGTGTGTGCAGACGTGGCTGCAGCTGAAGATAAAGTGAAGTTCACTCCGGGAAAGAAACAGAGCAAGTTTGAGACGCTGATGACCAAGGAGGAGATCGAGGAGGAGCAGAGGTCAGTTCAAACTCTCCCATCGCCTCCACCCTCAGCCTTCACGGTGGTGGTGGTGGTGGTGGTGGTGGTGTTGGATGGTGGTGGGCGTCCAGCATGATCTCTGACATGTCTGCATGCTAACACACAAACACACTTCCTGCTCTCTGCTCTGTTTGATTTGGTTTCATCAGCTGACGGAGCTCATGGGTAGTTTGACTACATTTCCCAGAGTGCTTTTCTTCTCTTAACGCCACAACAGTTAGCTGAGCTAGCATTAGCTCTAGCTAATTATCCTCACAGTATCATGAAGTTCATGTTTTTATTGGAGCTTCGTGGACGTTTGGCTCCTTTTATGTTCAGATCTCCACACTGCAATAAAGATTAACAACATGCTGTTTATATATATCCATAAAGGAGCAGTGACAGCGTGGTTTATGGTTTATGATGCTACATTTGGTTTTATTCTTTATGTCATGACAGAGATAATAACAAGTTGGATCAATGAGAGCTGTCTTCATGTTTGGACTGCAAAGTTCAAACTGAACCACAAGATTGTTGATGAAGTCCTAGAGACTCTGAAAAGACTTAAAATCATCTTCAGGTTCAGAAAACCTCTGTAAGACCTCAAAACAAAGCTAACTGATGTAGTCTCCGTGACGTCCCCACAGACTGTCTAAAACCTGGATAGTCTCCGTGATGTCCCGGCAGACTGTCTAAAACCTGGATGTAGTCTCCGTGACGTCCCCACCGACTGTCTAAAACCTGGACATAGTCTCCGTGATGTCCCGGCAGACTGTCTAGTGTAGGATTTATGGCGAGCTGCTGCGACTCTTCGCTGTCCTGACAGGAAAGAAGCGTGTTGATGTGTCTGACGGTCACATGATCGTCTCAGGACACGCGTGTTGTGTAGCTGCAGTTATCTCCAGTTCACTGAGTCAGCTGCAGGTTTTAAATCTGTGTTTTTATCTCGTCAGTAATCGATTCGTCCTCGTCTCTGCTCTGCATTCATGAGTGGAATGACACATTTTACAGCCTCATCCTGACCTCTGACCTCTGAGCGAGGCGTTGTGTCTGATCGTGGATCTTCTGTTTCGTTGAGCTTTTTTTCTATTTTGTCCTCAGCGTGGGGAGTGAGCGTCTACAGCTCGTCTGATTGGACGCTGATTTTTTTAAATGTTCTTGTGGCTTGGCAGCGCGCTTCATTCTGTTTCTGTTTAAAGAGAGAAAGTGTCTCTGTCCAGTTTGTTTCCCTCCTCGTCTCAGGCTGACTTCAGGCTGCAGCAGAGACGCTGAACCGACTCCAGCTCCCTCGTGCCAGCTCCCGTCACGGAGCTCCTGTAAACTCAGCTCAACTCATGAACCACAGTCAGGATCACGTTAGCTCAGTTAGCTTAGCTCAAACCTCGACAGTGTGTCTGTGAAGTGTCTCGGCCTGCTCCTCCTGGAGCTCGTGGAGTCGCTCTGTTGTCATGGAGACGTGACATCGATCCAAACCTGATCTCACCGCGAGGCCAAAGACCAAAACTTCTAGCTACAACCCACAAACCGACCAATCAGAACCTGACGCAGCTGGCACGACATTTCATCAGCACCATTTTAAATAAAGTTTATTGGTGGATAAAAAAAACAAACAAACCAAAATGAAACGAGACGTTTGTGATGACTCATCAGACTCATGAAGTAAAGATGAATTATTCTTCATCATCTGAACACGTTGTGCAGGACGGCAGTTTATTAAAGGAACATTTTGGATCTCAGCAACACAACATGTTGTGAAAGGTCGGGCTTTGCTTCAGTCGTCATCACGTGAAGAGTCTCCGTGACAGCTGAACAAACTCATTTTATTTCCTTTGATCAGATTCGTCCTGACAGAAATCAATAAGTTTTATTGATTTATTGTTCACACGATCTGTGAACTCATTTTAGTGAAGTTATTTTAACTTGAACTCATCATTATTATCCTGTGCTCACGACGTAACGTCACATTTTAAAGGTCCCATGTCATACAAAGTGTTTTAATTCTAGAGAATATTAAAGTATTCAGACACTGTGCCTTGTACTAAACGAGACTGCTGGAACATTGTGATGTCACAACTATACAGTCCCCGCCCTTGGCCACACCCCAAATATTCAGCCAATCAGAAGAGAGGCTCGTTAATATTAACGAGACAAAACAAAACGTGTTTTTACAGACAGACAGAGGAGACGTGAAACTATTTTAAGATGAAAAAAACTTTTTATGGATCAAAACTACAAAATAAAACCCAGGAAACGTGTCACATACGGGACCTTTAAGTTATTTAAGTACTACACAGCTTGTGTGAACACGAGATAATAACTGGTGGCGCATGCATGATTAAAATATAATATCATTTTAAATAAGCTTTTACAGAAGAACCTCATCATATTTATATTAACATACAGTATGTAGTGTCTCTGCATATGACTGGACTTAGGTTGGTGGAGTTGGTGGAGTTGTTTGTGTCTGACTGCCTCCACCTTTATCTTTTCAGGATAGAGCTTACGTCTGATTTTACTTCTCTATAATCCGCCCGAGCACACACACACACAGTGTGTTAGGAAGGACATGGTAAGGTCACGTTTCTATTAAATAATAACCTCAACCCCGACACCACGAGAGCGGATAGACTGATGATGTCCAAACGTTGTTTTTACTAATCATAGCATGAGTATATATTTATATTTTAAATATTTAACTAAAAACATAATCATGATCATAAATCAGTTTATTTAGTTCAGTTTTAGTTTTTTAGTTTTTAGGCCCGACACACTCCGATGACAAAAACTTAATTTGACCTCACAGATGATGTAAAATAATTCAGACTGGACAGAAACAAACTCAGTGAATCATCTTTGTTCGTCTCTCCACTGTTCCTCTCAGCAACGCTGCTGTGACGGAAACGAATCTGTAATTTAGTTTGAAAACATTCGATTCATCGTGGAGGACAAATATTCCTGTTGAATCACGAAAGGTTTTGTTTTTGTTGCTGACGGGCTCAGATTGTTCATTTAAGTGTCTGATAACATTTTAGAAAGAATCCTACAGCGACATTATTATTATTATTATTGTTATTATTATTATTATTATTATTGTTATTATTAGTTTAACCACATTTCTGTCACTTGTAACCATTGACAACGACAAACCATGGTAAAACCTTTAATTTAAATGACTGCAGGTACTCTGACAAGAATACATCATTTATTGATTTGTTGATTAATATTTTGGATTAATAATCTTAATATCTAAAGTAACTAAAAAGTACAATATATGTCATGAATTAACATGGATAATTAAACATCAGTCTATCCCTCATCATTAATCCTCCCCGTGATGCCTTCACTGACCTCTCATGCCTCCCTGGATCATCTGTTTGCATGGTGACAGTCAGCTGCTACTCTGCAGTACTGCAGTATGTTGTAGTACTGATGGAGGAGATGCTCTTATTATTATTCACCTCCTCAGCCCGTCCAGGAGCTAAAGCGTCCTCTCCCAGTACAAACACACCGAGAGGAGACAAAAGACGGCCGTCCAATGTGGGTCATGTGTCCTCAGAGGGGACGAGACGTCCATACAGGAAACACAAAGGAGCCTATAGGAAGCTTTAAGAGGAAACACAAAGGACGCGTTCTCCACGTTAGCACAGAGACTTCATGAACACACTCAGTGTTTCACAGGAGACGCTGATAAACCCACAACCACAGAAGAAGAGTCACATTAACATATAAAACTAAAGACAGAGAGGACAGCTTATTAACTTCACTGTCAGTATAAACTACAAACTACCTGTATACACGGTGTACTACTGAGGGCAGCAGTATTTTCTTCTTATTGTATCAGGATATTATTCATAAACATGAGAAAGAGAGTGAAATGTTATTTTCTGTGAGGAACCACCGACCGCTTAAAGAACGGACAGCGTGTGCGCTAACGTCACCCACAGGTTAAGTCTGTGGTGGTGGAGCTGAGGCGGGCTGAATGACGCCTGTGACGACGCCCACCTGTCAGTCAAAGTGTCCACGCTCTTAATCCTGCATAACTTTAAGCCTTAATATAATTTGAACAGGTGAGTTGTATATAAATTCACCCTCAGTACAGTTGTCATGAACGGGGAAATTAGCTATAGAGACCAAAACTGTTTTTTGTACCAGGCTGTAAACATGTTTATTTCTGCTGTGAAGTTGGACATTTCAACATGGGGACTTATGGAGACTGACTCACTTCTGGAGCCAGCCTCAAGTGGACGACAAGAGGAACTGCAGTTTGTGGCTTCAGGTCACAGACTCTGAGGTTGATGCTTGATGAAAATATACTTACAGCAGCTTATTGATGCATTCACGTGTTCATCACTTTAAAGTAGCTGTCACACGATAGAACCAAAACAAATAACCAGACTCACAGATCATAAAACACTCTAATGTCGAAGGTAGGGTTGCAAAATTCTGGGAATTTTTAAAGTTGGAAACTTTCCATGGGAATTAACAGGAATTTATGGGAATAAACGGCAATAAACTGTGAATTTACAGAATTGAAAGTTGGTTCTTAACAGGTAACTTAAATATAGTTGGGGAAAATATATTTTAGCATAATCTTGACTAAATTTCCATAATTCCCATGGAGTTTCCAATTTGGAATATTCCCAAAATTCCCCAGCTTAACTTCCCATGGAAAGTTTCTGGAAACTTTACACCCGTTTGCAACCCTAGTCGAAGGTGAAGCTGCTTTCAGTGACTTTATACACAGCTGGTAATTTAATCTACAACAATACGTCTTCATTTATTTTATTTTGTTTCATTAATCTTCATTTGTTTTCAAATAAAAGTAATGAAGTAAAAAGTTAAGGATTTACTCTGAATTGCAGTAAAGTAGAAGTATACAGAGAGTATTTTTGGTGTTAGTACTTGAGTAAATGCCCTGAATACTTCCTGCTGTCACATGTTTCTCAGTTTAATGTGACGGGTGGAGACTTCTCCTCTCAGCTCTGATTTAATGAAGCAGCTGCCAAACTTCATATCAGCCTCGAGCCGCTGAGAGTCAGAGAGACGTTTCACAGCGTTTAATTCAACTCCACGTTCATTTAATTAGTTAATGAGTTCATTTAGAAACTCTTCTTTCAGACTTCCTGAGCTCTAAACTGTTTTTCCTCGTCAAGGTTGCAGAAAAACAACTCGTTTAATGAGAGTAATTAGATTTTTTACAGCGCTTTTCAAAATAAAAGTCACAAAATGATTCATAAAGGTTTTTACTCTGACTCTTTAAAACATTAAACATCATTTTAAAATATTTAAATTCAAGTTTTTATTATTTTTATCTGCTAATAGTCGCTGCTGCCGTCTTCCTGTTGCACATGAGCGCCCTCTGCAGGACAAATCCAGTCATTACACTTGGGAACATTTTGAGTTATTGATACATGAATGATGATCAATATTCTGTGATGTCACATCACGTTTATACAAAGAAGAAAACTTTGATCTAGATATAGATTTGTTCATAAAATCCAGTTTTTAAAGGACTCATTGTTTCTTTGCACGGACCCCGCCACCCCGATGGGCTGTGTGTGATCAGAGCTCTGCAGGTGTTCCTCTGGTTCTGCTTTGGTTCTGGTTCTGGTTCTGGTTCTGGTTCACCGGGCACTCGCTTCTTTTACTTCATTTATTTATTCCAGCTTCTGTCCGGCTGTGCTGCTCACCTGCTAACCCTGCATGCTACCTGCTAACACCAAAGCTAACGGTGAGTGCTGCCGCTAACGATGTTCACGCTAACGATGTTCACGCTAACGATGTTCACACTTTAATTATCTGTCGGTGGCGTCAGTCACTTTCAGGATTGAAGCTCTCATATTTTTGATTTGCTGAGTTTCAACGTTGTTACACAGAAACTTTTTTTATTTTCTTCAGTTTGTCTGTTTGTGTCTGCAGATTTCACCTAAATTACATTAGATAATGCCTCATTTGCATATTTAAATATTAAACTTCATAAAAAAAATTATCTTAATTTCAGTAACCAATGGGAGAAGTTTCATGGTGATATCTGCAGTGTCTCTTCTTTAAGTTACAAAAAAGAAAGTTACTTTTTTCACACTGAATTATTTAATTATTTGTTTTAATTATTAATTTTTTATGTTTTTAATCCACAAATCTGCCAAAATGTCGATACTGAACAAAAATATTCGCTGACATATTTTGTATTATATCAACTGAAGTGTGATGACTTAAAAGTTCCGTTAACGTAAAACATAAAACTCTTTTCTAGTTCGAGCAGCGACTCAAACACGTCAGCTTTTAATTATTAACTTTATTTTCTCGTCATTTTACATCTGAGTCGTTGAATCAACGATCCAAATATTAATAAAATACATCGATTAAGCTACAAATGACTTCGTGTTTACGGACACGCGTCAGCTTCCATTCATCAGAAGAAAAATAAAGTCAGACTCTGAGCGTCTGCTGTGTTTTATAATTTGTTGTAATAAAAGATTTTTGCGTTCGTCGCGGCCTAAAGAATTCACGATAACGAGATTATCACAATATTTATAGAAAATGTGACAAAAAAATGCTTTAAGTCAAATTAATCTTTTAACTTTTATCGTGTGTTTTCTCTCTGTTTTTGTCAAATGAATAATTTTTGTGTACAGAGTGGGAACCACACATATAGAGCAGAAAACATTTAAATATCACAGTTATCGTTAATGTTGCATCTGTTGAATAATTAAAAAATTTGTGCCTGAATTGCCTGATTTGTCTTTTTAAAGTTTAACAATTTCTGATTCAAAAACCTGAATCTGTCTTTGTCTTCTTGTTTCAGAGTTCCTGAATGATCCACGAGAGACGTCTTTATTTTCTTCCAGCTGACGCGTGAAGACGATAAACGATGATGAAGAATCGATCTATGCAGTTTGTCTGAAGTTAAACTCTTTATTTGATTTCACCTCTTTCAGTTTTCAGCTGCTTGTGAATAGCAAACGTCTTTCCACCCAAAGTGCCTTCAGGTCTGCTTTTAGTTACCGAACACGAGATGACGTCATCGTGATCGTAGGACAGATGACGAGACGATGGTGTGATTTATTTTCTTAAAACTATTAAACTGTGATTTAAGTTTAGCCTGAGTTTAGTCTAGTCTGAGTTTAAACCGTAACCTAACTTTAAGATGAAAGTCGACTTAATGAAACCGCAGAAGTTTAACGTGTCCGTCGCGTGTTCGAGGTTTTCACTTCTTCTGTTTGGTTTAAATGTTAAAATGAAATAAAAGTGTGAAACCGTGACGACCACGTTTGTTTGTGTTTGTGTCAAACTCTCTCTTAATATTTAATGTACATTATTTATATATTTCAATAGATTCACATTAAAAAACAGTATCCAAGACTAAAGACTGAATGAAACCTGGACGTAGTCTCCGTGACATCTTCTTCATGATCCAAGAAGTCTTCCTGTTGTACATGAGCGCCCCCTGCAGGATGAATCCAGTCATTACACGGGGAAACATTTTGAGTTATTGATATCTGATTAATAATCAATATTCTGTGATGTCACAGGATCACATTTATACAAAGAAGTGATAATGTGATAAATAAATATTTAAATATGTTCTAAATGTTGTTGATATATGTGAGTGTACATGAAGGTATCACAGCTGTCTGTTCATGTCAAACACACATGCAGGAACACACGCTAAACACAGCACAGGACATCATGTTTGTGTGTGTGTGTGTGTGTGTGTGTGTGTGTGTGTGTGTGTGTGTGTTTGTGTGTTATGATTTTTTTTTTCCCAGGGTGCAACAGGAGCAGCTGGCGGCCATCTTCCTGCTGCTGAGGGAGAACCAGGAGGCGCTCGGGGAGGTGACGGAGGGAGAGATGGAGGAGCAGCTGAAGCTGTACTCGCTCTGAGACGCCGTCCGTCCATCTCTTCCTGCTGCGTTACCACGGCAACGCTGACTCAAAAACTTGAATGATTTAAAGTTTAAAATCTGTGACGTGTTTTAATTTTTCTTCTTCGTGTGTTCAGACTCTTAACGTGTCGCTCTCAGGAAAATATCAGTTATAAGTTTCTGATTAATGTTTAATTTTATATTTAGAAAATAATCTATAATCTTATTTCAAGATTCCTTCATAACGACTTTATTCTCATAATATTTAAACTTTGTCTTCTTTTGGCTCTCATGTGCCACCGTGGTTTATGAGAATAATGAGTGCTGCATTTTGGGTAATGTAGTGTTTTCTATGTTTAATGAATTGTGTGTTTTTAAATAGTCGATCCATCAACTGTAATGACTTTTTCATGATAATAAAATATAAATATGAAACATCTGATTGTGATGATTGATTCATGAGCACATGTGGCTAACTAGCACACTGCTAATAAGAAAAACTGTATTAATATAGAAGCTTTCATACAGATCATGTTAGCATCACCAAGCTCTCACCAACCACTAAAAGTCAGTCCCAGATTTACTCTTGTCCGGCGGCTTCTTGCTCGCTCACTCTCTCCTTTTCTCTTCTTAGCTTCCTCCGTCAGCGTCCTCTTCGCTCTCTTCTCCTCTGACATTATGTCCATAGAAGCTGCTGACTGCTGGGCCTGAAAACCTCTTCTTCTTCTTCTTCTTCTTCTTCTTCCAGGTGGTCCAAAACACCTGTGGTACAAACACTAACACTCCCCCGGTGCTCTGAGCTCACAGTCCGGCTAACAAACTGAGCTAACATGAGCTAACAGCAGCTACAGCTGGCAGCAGTTTACTTCACTGTCCATCAGGAAACTCTGTAAATCACAGAGAGTGGAGGCGGAGCAGCTCTGAAGGGTCGGTGTTCAAACACAAAACAAGGTGAGGTCATCAGGTCCGCCCGTCAAACAGGTGTGCTGAGAAACAAGCGGACAAACTCGTCTTTGTTCTTATCTGAAAACCGGTTTCCTCTTCCCGACGTGAAGCCTGAACCATCATTTACTTGATTTCTTGTGCACAGACTGTGAGTAAGTCTGACCTTCGTCCTCCTCTTCCTGTTTCACGCACCTGACGGGAAAACAATGAAAGAAGAGGAAGAGGAAGAAGAAGTCCATGACTGATTTAAAGAGCTCCTGTCAGGAACAATGAGAATGCTCTCTCTGAAGAATGCCTTCATCCTGTTTGTGACTTCATGTTTTATCATTCTTACCATTTTATACAGAAATCACAGCGAGCTGAGCGCCGACAGGTGAGTGTGCACCTGATTCACACTGTCAGCATGGGCGTGTTACGTGTAAGGAGTGTTGTGTTTGAGTTGTTCCTCGCTGGTGGTGGAAGAGGTATTCAGATTCCTGCTGTGGATGTTTCAGGTTGAACTTTATGTTGTTATTGTTGTTAGTTTATAGCAATGTATCGTGCTCTATAAGATAGGAAAGAAGCTTTTTAAAAGCTTTTTGAATTAAATTTCAAGTCTCCTTGAAGTCTTGAAATTTTGGGAATGCTTCATTTTTAACTGTTACATTTTCAAGGTTTGGAATGTCCTTGAATTTTTTGAATACACTGCTTGAAAAAATGTTTTGTGTTGTGATGTCAGTCAGCTGACAGCAGGTGGCGATGACGTCGACTGGAGAATCTTTTCAGAGACTGAAGACGAAGAGACGGTGAGTTCTTCTTCTCTTCTTTAAACTTCCTGACAAAAGTTAAACTTTATTTATAATGACGTGATTAACACAGTAAAAGACCTGCAGACATAAATAATAAATAATATAAAATATATGATATGACCAGATCATCAGATCAGATCAGATCATGGTCGTCATAGCCGTAACTCATATTTTGATCTAGTTTTCTATTTTTTAAAACATCTGAAACAAACAATGACTTGAGGTACGGCAACACCAGTTGGACAAACCACACACAACTGCAACCAGCAACACTTTAACAATGCACTGACTCGTTATTCACTGTGTACAAATGTTCAGTTCTCTGTTATTTGCTGTCCCTGTTTCTAAATCTGTGTTTGGTCTGCAGACTGAAGCGCCATGTTCTCTGAGGAACGCCGTGAGGAACGATCGTCTCCTCAGAGAGAAGTTCAGGTTCTCGGTGTCGGTTCTGCAGTGGGCGGAGAGTTTCAACCAACCGGCCTGGGAACATCTGAAGAACCAAGCGCCTCCGTACGGCTGGGAGGGAATTCCTGCTGACGGTAAACTGAGGAGACCTTTCAGTATTTTCACAGTGTGGTAGTTTGAGATGATGAACTTCTGTAGACCGGTCAAAAGTTTGGACACACCTTCTCATTCAGTGGTTTTCTTTAGGAGGGTTGGAGTGAGCTGCTGCCTCAAGTGAAGGAATTGGTGGGTTGGTGCAGTGTCAGCAGTAATGTGGACGCTGTACCGGACTGTTGTGGTCCAGTTGGAGGGCGAAGCTCTGGATTTTCCAGCCCTCATTTATGATCATGAGCTTTGGGTAGTGACCAAAAGAATGAGATTGTGGATACAAGCGGCTGAAATGAGGCTGAGCTCAGCCTTAGAGAAAGGATGAGGAGCTTGTGTAGAAGGGAACCAGCTGAGGTGGTTCAGTATCCTCTTGGATACCATCTTTTGGAGGTGTTCCTGATAAATCCAAGTCGTAGGAGACCCGGGACAGGCCCAGAACTTGATGGACCATCTATATATATCTCATCATCAGGAACCTCCAAGAGGAGCTGATTATGTTGCTGATTATAGGGATGTCTGGACTGCCCTGCTAAACCTGACCCCAGATATAACTCATGCATCATGGAGGAGGAGGCTCATCAGACCAAAGTCCAGGTTTCCACTGGTCGCTCTAAAGTCCATTCATGTGTTTGTTGGTTACGTTACATGAGAAGGTTTGTCCAAACGTTTAATCCAAACTTCAAATCAAATCAATGAAACTCATTTGTCCTTGTGTGAAGTTCAGGATCCAGATGTTTGTCCTACAAACAGACGTGAACTTTGAAGAGCAGTGATCTGACGATCTTCTCTTCCTCCAGTTGTGAGATCGACGCTCGCCCTCCTGAACAGCTCTCGCCTCTTTAATCACGGCTCACCTGACAGGTGTGTCCGCTGTGCCGTGGTTGGAAACGGTGGCATCCTCCGAGGGTCCGGACAGGGGAAGAACATCGACAGCCATGACTTTGTCTTCAGGTGAGTCTGAAGACACCTGAACACTTTGTTTGTACCTTGATCAGCTGGAAGTCTAATCTCAGTAAAAACACGTTTCTTTGGTCTTCAGGGTGAACGGAGCTTTGATCAGAGGTTTTGAAAAAGACGTAGGGACGAAGATTTCCTTCTATGGATTCACAACCAACACCATGAAGCACGCCCTCAAGTTGTACCGCAAAGACGGGTTCACCAAAATCCCTCAGAGTCCGGTGAGCTAATAACTAATCCAGACTTTTGTTGTCAGGCTGAAATAATCCAGTTTATTCTCAGCTGGATGATTTGTTGATCCAAGATAACTTTATCTTCAACAGCACTGTGCTCTTATTTTGAAATAAAGGCAAAGTCTTCTTCCTCTTCTTCTTCTTCTGCAGGATCTAAAATACGTCTTCATCCCATCAGAGATCAGAGATTATGTGATGCTGGCGGCTGCTGTTCAGGGTCGGACTGTCGGTTCAGGTATAGACAAAGGCGACAGGTGAGTTCGTCTGATGAAACTCTTGATTTGAAAAGATTAAGTGTGACTGTTGATTTCTACGAAGTGGGATCAACAGAAAATGGATGAACAACTCTGTCCTGTAATGCTGTATCTTGGCCTGTAGATGGCAGCATAACACTTGAACACTGTCACAGTTACCCAGAAGTCCACAGTGACACCTCCACAATGTTTGTTCAGTCCAAACCTCAACGTTATTACAGAAACGCTAATCTGACAAATGACTTCAACCATCATCAAAAGAGTTCATCCTTCATTTTCTGTCAATACAAACATCGATTTATTGATTAAAGGTTATCGTAGTAACTGGACATGATGAGTCTCTTTAAGACGTTTCAGGGGTGAGTCCTTAACGACCCACAGGTGACCTTAACGACCCACAGGTGACCTCAACGACCCACAGGTGACCTTAACGACCCACAGGTGTCCTTAACGATCCACAGGTGTCCTTAACGATCCACAGGTGTCCTTAACGATCCACAGGTGTCCTTAACGACCCACAGGTGACTTTAACGACCGATCCACAGGTGTCCTTAACGACCCACAGGTGTCCTTAACGATCCACAGGTGTCCTTAACGATCCACATGTGTCCTTAACGACCCACAGGTGACCTTAACGACCCACAGGTGTCCTTAATGATCCACAGGTGACCTTAACGACCCACAGGTGTCCTTAACGACCCACAGGTGTCCTTAACGACCCACAGGTGTCCTTAACGACCCACAGGTGACTTTAACGACCGATCCACAGGTGTCCTTAACGATCCACAGGTGCCTTAACGACCTACAGGTGTAAACACCTGGGACTCCCCACCAGTCAGTCAGAACTGAGAGGTGAAGTCCAGTTGCCTGCGATAACCTTGAACAGATACTTTGACCTGGATCATTGAGAGTCTTCACAGACGATGTTTTTATTTCTAAAGAAACTAAAGCTGTCAGATAAATAAAGATTTACTCTGTTATTGGATCAGATGTATTGGAGTACAGGTAGAAAGACTCAAGTAAAGTACCTTAAACTTGTACTGAAGTAAAGTACTTGAGTAAATGTACAGAGTTCTTTGTTTTTATGTCTCTGTCAGGCCCTCAAAGTATTTTGGTCCAAAACCTGAAGCCGAAAACTTCAAGATTCTCCACCCAGGTTTTATTTCCTACGTGACGCGCAGGTGAGCGATCCCTGTGATTTCATTGGTCACAGAGTTGTAAATGATAAGAGACGTCAGAGCACTGAATGATCTCTGTGTTTTTGTCTTTTCTCAGTTTCCTATCGTCTCGGCGGATGAACGACGCCAGGACTCGTCACCTGTACATGCCGAGCACCGGAGCGCTGATGCTGCTGACCGCCTTACACACCTGTGACCAGGTGAGCACACACAAAGTACAAACACCACACCGTGAAGTCAAAGTCCAGTGTTCACATGCATAAACGCCCGTCTGTCCTGCAGGTTTCAGCCTACGGCTTCATCACCAGAAACTACGCAGCGTTCTCCGATCACTACTATGACTCGAAGAAGAAACCTCTGAGGTTCTACGCCAACCACGACCTGAGGATGGAGAGCCGGCTGTGGGAGACGCTGCACCGCCAGAAGGTCATCAGGTTGTACCAGAGGAGGAGCTAGCATCAGCATCTACCCTCCAGTGACCGAACTGAACCTCTGAAACCAGAACAGAACCTCTGAACCAGCAGTGTCCAGTCTAACAGTGAATACAGCAGCCTACCGAGGTGGTTTTCTTGCCGGGTTTGGCTCCTGGCATCCCGGGCTGAGTCAGTTCAGTTTGTTTCCATCATAAAGTCTGTAAATCACCTCCGTAGTGTAACGTTATTCCCTGTTGCTCAAACCGGTCCGATCCGGCTGCTGAGCCCGGTTCTGCTGCCTGCTAACAGCAGATTCAATTAACTGCTACTGCACTTTGTCACTGGAGGACAGATGGACATCAAGTTTGACTTCATGGACACTTTAATATCAGGACACTTCTTTAGACAGACTGAAGGATTCAGAGTTCTCGTCTTCTTAAGATGAACAAACTTTATTAAAATAATATAGTTTGTACTGACTGTATTTCTTTTTTTATGTAAAAATATATGTTTGGGGAGAAAGATTGTTAATTGAGTAGTGGAGAAGTTGTAGGTTTATATAAGCATATGCTTCATCCTACTCCTTTTCGGACATGTTGGGTTCACATTATTATTTTTGTTTTGACACTTTGTTGTGTTACTCGCACACGTTCGAAATAAACTGAACTGAATCAAATATGATGAGTCTCTTCAACGTGAATCCAGCTGCACTTATTTGACATAGAAATAAAAACTTGTTTTATATTGAACAGAAAAAAAATGATGACATTGTGATTTTATTTTTGTCCTTTTGTTTTTAAAACTGATGTCGTGTTAAAGTTTCACTTTTGTAGTTTGAAGTAAAAATGTTATCATTTAAGAAACGTGAAGATTCTTAATAAAAATATAAAAATAAGAAACCGTTGAAATTTTCCACGTCCATTCTTTAAACTGTCTGTGGCTAAAAATGATGATAAATGATTAAATAATAATAATCATGATATAATAATAATAACAGTTTCATATATTCAGACGTGTTTTTTGTTTTGTTGCCCTCAAGTGGTCAAAAATCAAAAATCAATGAATCAATGCAGCTTTAATTGAATAAATAAACAAACAAACAAACAAACAAACAAACTGTATTTCACTTTCAGCAGGTTGAATATAAAATACAATATTTAATATTATATAGACAGATTAAATTTAGTGGGAGGGTCGACTGGATTTCATCAAGTTACCCACCGAGAGCCACGACACGACAGGAAGAGGATTGATTGATCCTTCAAAATAAAAGCACGCCTGACAACCTTTATTTATTTCACTGTCCTCAATGAACATAAGTCCATCAGACTTTTACTGACCTCAACACGAACTTCAATACTTCATGTAATAATAAATAAAGTGTGTAACAAAACTTTAGTGAACTTTAACACACATGTTTGATGAATCTATTCATGTTTCTGTTTTTATTTACTTTGTTTTAAACACTGTAAAGTCTGAAAATATTAGTCTTAACATCAAATATGACAGTAAAAAACAGGAAATCATCACATCGCTGTAATATTTAATAATATTTAATAATATTTAATAATATTTTGCATTTTGGCTTGAAAACTTACAGGATTAATTGACATAGTTGCTAATTAAATTGCTTTTGATGTGCTAAATTAATTATTCAGCTCATAATATGTCATCAAAGTTTTATTGGGGTTACTGCTGATCATAAAAATACATCACGGCAGGTTGAACATTATTAAAATCAATTTTGTACGTAAGATATAGCTTTGTCTGGCTTTATTTTGAAAGTCTCCGCCGGAAGTAGTGTGTGTGTGTGGTGTTACGGGTAGGATCGCGTCCGGACTGTGTGGAGACTCCAGCGGGGAGAATGTGGCATTCACGGCGAGGAGGGAAAACCTGGAGCAGCGTCCGCGGCGAAGAAAAGTCCCGAAGTCCCAAAAAACAGCGACAGTTCAGGAGAAATGTTCGCGGGGATTAAAGTTTAATGTGATCCTGTTTGGAGGTGAAACATTCCGGATTAAAATCACCGACCTTTGTGGAATATTTCAGCCCGGAGGAGAGTCTGCCAGCTCCGCGGAGTTTTCTCCGAAGTGCCACCGTAAAAATCAGGAGGACGGAAAGTTTCAACAGGAGGTGAATAAAAGAAGGTGAGCCGACTTCATGATGAATTTATCACGTTTATAATTAATAATTTAATATAAATCAGCCATCAGGAGTCAGATAAATAACTTACGGTACAAAGGTCTTTCTCCGGTGTGTTTACGTGCCAGACTGCCCCCCGGAGAAACGACACTCTGCCCGCTCCTGAAGGCAGCATCACGTTTAAAATGGAGGGTCACGTTAAAAAAAAAGAGTTTATATTGAACATGAAGAGACTTTATGACGTCAGCAAACATGAATAATGTTAACATGAAAGTTAGAGCAGGAGGACCTCCACCTCCTCCACCTCCTCCATCAGTGTGTAACTCAGTCAGAGACCTCCAGTTTAAACAGGTTAGCTGATGGAGGACTTAAATCACGTGTTCTGTTTGTGTTATTAGTGCGTGATGATGATTAATGTGACATATATACACATACATACACATATATACACACATGATGTGTCATGTTGGAGCTGATGGAGCTGATGGAGCATGTGTGTCCTCTCTGTCAGCTGATCGTTGTTTGTGTGTAATAAACTGATTTATTCACTCTGCAGTGAAATAAAAGTCTGAGTGTCTGAGCGAGAATACAAACTGCCTGAGGGAGGTGGAGGAGGTGGAGGAGGAGGAGGTGGAGGAGGAGGAGGAGGTGGTGGTGGTGGTGGTGGAGGAGAAAGGGGGACATGATGGGTGTAAATGGGACTGACAGGCCTGCCTCTCTGTGTGTCCGCCCCGTTATGTAACCAAACAAGTTGGAACCAGGAGAACTCAGAGAGCGCCAGGCCGGTGTGTGTGTGTGTGTGTGTGTGTGTGTGTGTGTGTGTGTGTGTGTGTGTGTGTGTGTGTGTGCAGCAGCAGAGTTGGTCGGCCTGTCAGCAGCACTGATGTCAAACAAAGTGGAGCGACCTCTCTGTCCTGTGTGTGTGTGTGTGTGTGTGAGGCGAGGGACGCTCAGTCGTCTGGAAGAGTTTAAGTAGCTGAAATGAAGTCGATGTCCTGAGTGAGCCTCCGGGCGGAGGCAGCAGACCAGGACCGCTCCATCCAATCAGAGGCGAGGGTCCAGGTCAGGTGTTTCCTCTGCTCAGGTGTGCAGACTGAGAGTGTTTACACAACAACACACACACACACACACACACACACACACACACACACACACACACACACTGATCCATCATGAGCGCTTTGTGAGGGAGGTCTGAGCTCCGTCACCGTGGTTACACAGATCTGATCACACCTGTCACAGGTGTGTGTGTGAACCTCAGGTGTGTGTGTGTGTGAACCTCAGGTGTGTGTGTGTGAACCTCAGGTGTGTGTGTGAACCTCAGGTGTGTGTGTGTGTGTGTCTGTCTGTGTATGTGTGTGTGTAAACCTCAGGTGTGTGTGTGTGTGTGTGTGTGAACCTCAGGTGTGTGTGTGTGTGTGTGTGAACCTCAGGTGTGTGTGTGTGTGTGTGTGTGTGTGAACCTCAGGTGTGTGTGTGTGTGTGTGTGAACCTCAGGTGTGTGTGTGTGTGTGTGTGTGTGTGTGTGTGTGTGTGTGTGTGAACCTCAGGTGTGTGTGTGTGTGTGTGTGTGTGTGAACCTCAGGTGTGTGTGTGTGTGTGTGTGTGTGTGTGTGAACCTCAGGTGTGTGTGTGTGTGTGTGTGAACCTCAGGTGTGTGTGTGTGTGTGTGTGTGTGTGTGTGTGTGTGTGAACCTCAGGTGTGTGTGTGTGTGTGTGTGTGTGTGAACCTCAGGTGTGTGTGTGTGTGTGTGTGTGTGTGAACCTCAGGTGTGTGTGTGTGTGTGTGTGTGAACCTCAGGTGTGTGTGTCTCTCTGATCTTTGTGTCGATCAGTTTGATGGTTTTTATTATAAATGTATTTTATGTTTCTTTTGTTCAGATCGATCGATAATAAAATGATGAGTCATCAGTCAGTGACGTTTGTATGATGAAGTTTAATCTGATTTATTAATAACATATAAAAATATAAAAGTTATTTCGGCTGTGGTTCAGATGGTCGCTGGTTCGATTCCCGGCTCCTCCGTCTGCATGTTGAAGTGAAAAATACTGAACCTCAAAGAACTCCATCGGACCAGTTTAAAATCCTCTGACCGCTCCGACATGTTTGTTTTATTGTTTGTGTGAAAAGTCTGATTGATTCATTATTGATAAAATCAACATAATCGATAAATAACAGGCAGATTTTCACAATAAAACACCAGGTTCAACTTTGAAATGAGTCACTGATTATTTTAATGAATCAATATTTTCTGTTTTCTTTGATCCTCTGTGACAAACTGAAGATCTGACGTCACCATGGAAACGTCTGTTGTGTGGTTCAGTTCAAACTTTTTATTTTGTTAAATGAGTTTTGCTGTCTGTCGTGTTTGAAGGTTTTTTGTCGTCCACAGTCTGATCCAGGATCTGCTGCTGGTCTGATAACTGATCTGCTCTTCTCGTTTCAGTCACACCTCCATCACCTCCACCCTCATCATCAACATCACCTCCATCAGGAGCTCCACCTCCCTCACCGGACTCGCAGGATTATTTTAACGTTTGCGTAACGTTTCCCGGCTGTCAGCTGAGCGTCAGAGACAGGAAGTGGAGAGTCTCACCTGAGGCAGGTCCTCGTCTCCAACGCTCAGCATGAAGCTCTGAGGAGGAGGCGGGATTTTAAATAAAGCTGGTTGAAACACGAGGAGGAGGAGGAGGAGGAGGAGGAGGAGGAGGGAGGATGGGGAAGGAGCAGGACCTCCTGCAGGCAGTGAAGAGTGGAGACCTGCTGTCCACTCAGAAGCTGCTGTCTAAACTCAAGACCAACAGGAACAGTAAGTACACCTCAACCTCATGCTTTTATTTTGAAATCTCTCTGCTGCTGCTGCTGCTCAGGGGTCTCCTGGGCTCTTGTTCAGGGGTCACCTGTGGTCTGTCCTCGCTCTGTTTTTTGGGTTTTTATGTTTTCTGGACTGATCTTTGAGCTGACTGGTTGGTTGACTTGTGCTGTGAGTTCAGATACTTTGTTAGTACTTCTCTGTAGTACTCTGTGTACTTCCTGGTGTACATAGTCTGGACGTAGTCTCCGTGACTCCCCCACAGACTGTCCAAAGTCTCCAGAGACTATAGAGACCAAAACTGTTTTTTGTACCAGGCTGTAAACATGTTTATTTCATTTTAACATGGGGACTTATGGAGACTGACTCACTTCTGGAGCCAGCCTCAAGTGGACGACAAGAGGAACTGCATTGATTAAATATTGAGAATAAATTAGATCAAAGTCTGACGAGTTTCAGGATGTTGTTAGTAATTCTTCATTGTTTGCAGCCCGGTCAGTCTTTTAGTCTTTAGTCTTTAGTCTTTGGTCTTTGGTCTTTTGGTTTCAGTTCCTCCTCGCTCTGTTTTCTGTCTTCATGTTGTCGTACACGTCGTCTGTTGTATTTCTGTGTTGACTAAAAGAAGATTCAGAAAGATTCAGAAAGATTCAGACATGAAAACTTTATTTAAACGTTTAAACAATTAAACAACGAGCCGCCGTCCTCTGACGAGCCGCCGTCCTCTCAGGGTCCCGGGATGGTCGGGGGTCCTCGGGGGTCCTCGGGGGTCCAGCAGCAGCAGGTCGGTCTTTATCAGTCAGGTAACCTCTCACCTTTCTGAGGACGTCCACGCGGCCGGCGTAGAGCGTGATC
The DNA here is from genome assembly GCA_946959425.1 of Argyrosomus regius. Lineage (NCBI taxonomy): Eukaryota > Metazoa > Chordata > Actinopteri > Sciaenidae > Argyrosomus > Argyrosomus regius. The sequence goes on along the minus strand of OX336897.1, from coordinate 1,065,467 downwards.
GGTGACCTCTGACCTCTGGAGGTGAAGAAGGGGGCGAGTCTCTGATCTGTTTACCAAACGTGGACAGGATGTGATGTCACAATGACGACACAGATGAAAATGAAAAGACCCTGTCGACCTCCTCCGTGTCCGGCGACGTCCGTCATCGCTCAGGATAAACCTCTCAGGCGCTGTCAGGCGTCATATTTACGCTCTTTTTCCACCTGACTTGAACGCAGCATCACCACATGTCATAGTGCGTGGATGGAGGATGGAGGGTGGAGGATGGAGGGTGGAGGATGGAGGATGGAGGGTGGAGGATGGAGGATGGAGGGTGGAGGATGGTGGATGGAGGATGGAGGATGGTGGATGGAGGATGGAGGGTGGAGGATGGTGGATGGAGGATGGAGGATGGAGGATGGAGGATGGTGGATGAAGGGTGGAGGGTGGAGGCCTCCCTCTCCGACCTGTCGGGGTGTAGATGTCTCCTCAGCCAGCTGACAGGCCTGTCCCGCTCCCTCGGGGACTTCCTGCAGACCGTCACATGACCCCTCGCCCATTGTCCTCCACCTCAACACGCCCAATCCATCAACACCACCGCACACGTGACACGAGAGCTCCGACCATTGTTCAGGCTGACACGTGAAACACTGCGGAGCTCTGACAAACATCAGCGGCCTCGTTCAGGACGTCTCCGCGTTCAGGACGCCTCCGCGTTCAGGACGCCTCCACGTTCAGGACGCCTCCACGTTCAGGACGCCTCCACGTTCAGGACGTTTGCTCTGATCATGTGTGACCTGGACTCCGTCCTCTGACATCTGCTGCTTCACCCAGATCAGATGGAGGAGCTCCCAGCTGGTGCTCGGCCAGATTAAAAAGAATTATAGCATTGGGGAGGGACGGTGGAGGGACGGTGGAGGGTGTAGAGAGGGTGCACAGAGGGTGGAGGGGTGCTGTGTCTCTGCTGTTCACTGTGACGGTGCCGCTCTGTTAGATTCAGACTTAATGGAATAATCCTGAAACATCAGCTGTCTGCTGACAGACGCTTCGATGACTCATCAACTTTTTATTCATGTAAAAACATTTTGAACTTCAAGTTCAACATAAACGAAGAAAAAATGAATTAAAGTGGAAAAAATCTTCAGGAAACGTCACACAGAGACAGATTTATATTTATATTTATATTTATATTTATATTTATATTTATACTGTCCTCGGCGTCCTCGGCGTCCTCGTCTGTCTTTTGTAACAAAGTGTGACTCAGCAGTTTTTATGATCTTCTTTGAAGCTCATCAGCGTCTCGTTACCGCGCCGTCGTAAACTCGTCGTCTCTCCATGAAAAGACCAAAACAAAACGCTGACGGCGTGATGGAGACTCCTCCGTCAGCGGGTGGAGGGAGGAGGGGGGAGATTAACGCCCTCCATCCAAACACTCGAATGTGTCTCATGTTTTATTCACGAGTTTGGGTTCAAACTCTGCTCGGCCAATCAGCCGCCATGAAATCCTCCACCAATCATCGAGGGTTAGGGTGATTTCACCTCCAAGACTGTTTTATAAAGACCAGATTAAGACCTCAGACTAAGACCAGTCCTCCTTCAGACTAAGACCAGTCCTCCCTCAGACTAAGACCAGTCCTCCCTCAGACTAAGACCAGTCCTCCTTCAGACTAAGACCAGTCCTCCTTCAGACTAAGACCAGTCCTCCTTCAGACTAAGACCAGTCCTCCTTCAGACTAAGACCAGTCCTCCCTCAGACTAAGACCAGTCCTCCCTCAGACTAAGACCAGTCCTCCTTCAGACTAAGACCAGTCCTCCTTCAGACTAAGACCAGTCCTCCCTCAGACTAAGACCAGTCCTCCTTCAGACTAAGACCAGTCCTCCTTCAGACTAAGACCAGTCCTCCCTCAGACTAAGACCAGTCCTCCTTCAGACTAAGACCAGTCCTCCTTCAGACTAAGACCAGTCCTCCTTCAGACTAAGACCAGTCCTCCTTCAGACTAAGACCAGTCCTCCCAGACTAAGACCAGTCCTCCCTCAGACTAAGACCAGTCCTCCTTCAGACTAAGACCAGTCCTCCTTCAGACTAAGACCAGTCCTCCCCAGACTAAGACCAGTCCTCCTTCAGACAAGACCAGTCCTCCTCAGACTAAGACCAGTCCTCCCTCAGACTAAGACCAGTCCTCCTTCAGACTAAGACCAGTCCTCCTTCAGACTAAGACCAGTCCTCCCTCAGACTAAGACCAGTCCTCCTTCAGACTAAGACCAGTCCTCCCTCAGACTAAGACCAGTCCTCCTTCAGACTAAGACCAGTCCTCCTTCAGACTAAGACCAGTCCTCCTTCAGACTAAGACCAGTCCTCCCTCAGACTAAGACCAGTCCTCCTTCAGACTAAGACCAGTCCTCCTTCAGACTAAGACCAGTCCTCCTTCAGACTAAGACCAGTCCTCTTTGTGTTTTTAGGCAGGTCTCTAAGTTAAGGATGACTTGTTGTCTCAGAGACAATAAAGACTCATAAAGACTGAGACAGAAACTGATCATGACAAATGAAACGTCAGGAGGCCTTTGAGCCTTCGTACACGGGGCGGCTGCTCTACCAGCTGAGCTAAACAACGCCCCCATTTTGAGCCTTTTTAGACCCTTTTAGCAACTTTATTTTGAAATCTGATTGTGGCCTCGGATCAGTTTCAGCTCTGATAATAAAATATAAACTTAATATCAGCTGATTTGTTGGTTAAACGTCAGTCCGTGCAGTTGCTCGAATAAATATCACTAATTATGAATCCTGACTGATTGACTTCGTTCCTCGTCTTAATATTTGTGTATTTTGGAGCTCTGTGAGGATCTTTGGCCCGTCAGAAGTCACTTCCTGCTCTCATAAATACAAACATACTTTACAGAAAATCACTTCCTGCTGACCAAAGAGGAATAACTGAGTCATTCATGAGTGACCGAACACGTTCAGAGATCCTCGCAGGTCGTTTCTGTCACATGACGTGGACTCTGAAAGGTCGAGCAAACACGGAAGAACTGTTTGTTCAGCCGGGCCGTCACTTCTCACGGAGAGCCGGACGACTTCAGTTTGTTTTAAACTTTAAACCGACGGCGATAACGAGGACGAGAGTCTCCACAGACGGCACACGTTGGAGGGAAAGTGTTAAAAGCTCTCAGACGGTCGGTGAGAGTCAGATTCCTCTCTGAGTCTGAGCTGATGGTGTTTGTCTGTCGACTCTCCCGTTGGTCTGTTAAATCTTTAATTAGTCCTCTAAACGAACAGACGGCCTGCAGGCTTTAAAGTTAGGCCGGGCTCATCCCTGAGAGGGAAACAAAGCTCCTGTGTGGAAGCTGACCGACTGACCGAGGGGCCCCTCAGGACAAACCAGGCCGAACCAGGCCGAACCAGGCCGAACCAGGCCTAACCAGGCCTAACTCTGATTTGATTTGATTTGTTCTGGTCCTATATTTATTAAAGACCTCAGAATCACTTAAAGGAGTCACTTTAAAAGATAAACTCGCTAAACTAAAACTAGTCCTGCATCAGGGAAAGAGTTTAATGTTCTCTGTAGAAGGACTGGTTTTAGTCCTAGTTTCTGAGACTAAAACCAGAAAGTTACAGTTACAGAAAGTTAAACTCAAACTAAACATAGTCCCAGTTTGAAGAAGGTCTCTCCAGTTTTAATCCAGTCTTTAATCCTGTCTTAGTCATCGTCTCTGGTCTCTTAGTTTTTAAGTTCTTCGTCCTTATTTTGCATCAGTTGAGAGAAGTTTTATAAAACTGGTTTTAGTCTTAATGAAGTCTTGCAGACTCAGCCTGTGGGACGTCTGCTGAACTGATGCTGAACTGCTGCTTCGTCGTTATAATCAGGTCTAAAATAAGTCGCCTCTGAGCGCGCTCAGAGCGACTCTCTTCACTTTTATGGAGGCTTTGAACTGAAAACTGGAACACAATGAATCCAGACCGAGGCGGTTTACTGTTGTGTGTGTGTGTGTGTGTGTGTGTGTGTGTGTGTGTGTGTGTGTGTGCAGCAGAGTAATGGCTGCTGGTGTTTTCTTTCTTCTCTGTGTGTGTTATGTAATGGAGGTTCAGCACTGAGCTCTTTGACTTTTATCAGCTGGAACGTCACATGACAACTGCACGTTTCATTTCAGAGGACAGTGAATGCATCTTTGTCTCCGTGACGTCCCCGCAGACTGTCTAAAACCTGGACGTAGTCTCCGTGACGTCCCCGCAGACTGTCTAAAACCTGGACGTAGTCTCCGTGACGTCCCCGCAGACTGTCTAAAACCTGGATGTAGTCTCTGTGACGTCCCCGCAGAAGGAAGGAAGGAAGGAAAGGAAAGGAGGAAGGAAGGAAAGAAGGAAAGGAACAAAATGGAGGAAAGGAAGGAAAGAAGGAAGGAAGGAAAGGAACAAAAAAGGAAGGAAGGGAAGAAGGAAGGAAGGAAAGGAAGTAAGGAAAGGAATGAAAAGAGGAAAGAAGGAAAGGAACAAAAAAGGAAGGAAGGGAAGAAGGAAGGAAGAAAGGAAAGAAGGAAGGAAGGAAAGGAACGAAAAAAGGAAGGAAGGGAAGAAGGAAGGAAGGAAAGGAGGTAAGGAAAGGAACGAAAAGAGGAAGGAAGGAAGGAAAGAAGGAAGGAAGGAAGGGAAGAAGGAAGGAAGGAAAGAAGGAAGGAAGGAAAGGAACGAAAAAAGGAAGGAAGGAAGGAAGGAAGGAAAGGAACGAAAAAAGGAAGGAAGGAAGGAAGGAAGGGAAGAAGGAAGGAAGGAAGGAAAGGAACGAAAAGAGGAAGGAAGGAAGGAAAGAAGGAAGGAAGGAAGGAAGGAAAGGAACGAAAAAAGGAAGGAAGGGAAGAAGGAAGGAAGGGAAGGAAGTAAGGAAAGGAACGAAAAGAGGAAAGAAGGAAAGGAACAAAAAAGGAAGGAAGGGAAGAAGGAAGGAAGGGAAGGAAGTAAGGAAAGGAACGAAAAGAGGAAAGAAGGAAAGGAACAAAAAAGGAAGGAAGGGAAGAAGGAAGGAAGGAAGGAAAGAAGGAAGGAAGGAAAAGAACGAAAAAGGAAGGAAGGGAAGAAGGAAGGGAAGGAAAGGAGGGAAGGAAAGGAACGAAGAAAGGAAAGAAGGAAGGAAGGAAAGAAGGAAGGAAGGAAGGAAGGAAGGAAGGAAGGAAGGAAGGAAGGAAAAAAAAGGAAGGAAGGACGGAAGGAAAAGAAGGAAGGAAGGAAAGGAACGAAAAAGGAAGGAAAAAAGGAAGGAAGGGAAGAAGGAAGGAAGTAAGGAAAGGAACGAAAAGAGGAAGGAAGGAAGGAAAGAAGGAAGGAAGGAAGGAAGGAAAGGAACGAAAAAAGGAAGGAAGGGAAGAAGGAAGGAAGGGAAGGAAGTAAGGAAAAAAAAGAAGGAAAGAAGGAAAGGAACAAAAAAGGAAGGAAGGGAAGAAGGAAGGAAGGAAAGGAAGTAAGGAAAGGAACGAAAAGAGGAAGGAAGGAAAGGAACAAAAAAGGAAGGAAGGGAAGAAGGAAGGAAGAAAGGAAAGAAGGAAGGGAAGAAGGAAGGAAGGAAGGAAAAGAACGAAAAGAAGGAAGGAAGGAAAGGAACAAAAAAGGAAGGAAGGGAAGAAGGAAGGAAAGGAATGAAAAAGGAAGGAAGGAAGGAAGGAAGGAAAAGGAAGGAAAGGAAGAAGGAAGGAAGGAAAGGAAAGGAAGGAAGGAAAGAAACGAAAAAGAAGGAAGGAAGGGAAGGAAGGAAAGGAAGGAAGGAAGGAAAGGAAAAAGGAAGGAAGGAAAGGAACAAAAAAGGAAGGAAGGGAAGAAGGAAGGAAGGGAAGAAGGAAGGAAGGAAAGGAACGAAAAAAGGAAGGAAGGAAAGGAAGGAAGGAAGAAGGAAGGAAGAAAGGAAGGAAGGAAGGAAGGAAGGGAACGAAGGAAAGGAGGTAAGGAAAGGAACGAAAAGAGGAAGGAAGGAAGGAAAGAAGGAAGGAAGGAAGGGAAGGAAAGGAAGGAAGGGAAGAAGGAAGGAAGGGAAGAAAAGGAAGGAAGGGAAGGAAGGAAGGAAAGGAACGAAAAAGAGGAAAGAAGGAAGAAGGAAGAAAGTTAGGAAAGGAAGAAGAGGAAGGAAGGAAGGAAGGAAGGAAGGAAGGAAGTAAGGAAAGGAACGAAAAGAGGAAAGAAGGGAAAGGAACAGGAAGGGAAGGAAGGAAGGAAGGAAGGAAAAGAGCGAAGAAGGAAAGGAAGGAAGGAAGGAAGGAAGGGAAGAAGGAAGGAAGGAAGGAAGGAAGGAAAGGAAGAAAGGAAAGGAAAGAAGGAAGAAAAAAAAGGAAGGAAGGAAAGAGAAAAAAGGAAGGAAGGGAAGAAGGAAGGAAGGGAAGGAACAAAAAAAGGAAGGAAGGGAAGAAGGAAGGGAAGAAGGAAGGAAGGAAGGAAGGAAGGAAGGAAGGAAAGGAAGGAAGGAAAAAGGAAGGAAGGAAGGAAGGAAGGAAGGGAAGAAGGAAGGAAGTAAGGAAAGGAACAAAAAGAGGAAGGAAGGAAGGAAAGAAGGAAGGAAGGAAGGAAGGAAAGGAAAGGAACGAAAAAGGAAGGAAGGAAGGGAAGAAGGAAGGAAGGGAAGGAAGTAAGGAAAGGAACGAAAAGAGGAAAGAAGGAAAGGAACAAAAAAGGAAGGAAGGAAGGAAAGGAACGAAAAAAGGAAGGAAGGGAAGAAGGAAGGAAGGGAAGGAATGAAAAAAGGAAGGAAGGAAGGAAGGAAAAAAGGAAGGAAGGGAAGAAGGAAGGAAGGAAAGGAGGTAAGGAAAGGAACGAAAAGAGGAAGGAAGGAAGGAAAGAAGGAAGGAAGGAAGGAAGGAAAGGAACGAAAAAAGGAAGGAAGGAAGGGAAGAAGGAAGGAAGGAAGGGAAGAAGGAAGGAAGGAAGGAAGGAAGGAAGGAAGGAAAGGAACAAAAAAGGAAGGAAGGAAAGGAAGGAAGGAAAGAAACAAAAAGAGGAAGGAAGGAAGGAAAGAAGGAAGGAAGGAAGGAAGGAAGGAAGGAAAGGAACGAAAAAAGGAAGGAAGGAAGGAAGGAAGAAGGAAGGAAGGAAGAAGAAGGAAGGAAGGAAAGGAACGAAAAAAGGAAGGAAGGAAGGAAGTAAGGAAAGGAACGAAAAAGGAAGGAAGGAAGGAAGGAAGGAAGGAAGGAAGGAAGGAAGGAAGTAAGGAAAGGAACGAAAGAGAAGGAAGGAAGGAAGGAAAAAGGAAAGGAAGGAAGGAAGGAAGGAAAGGAACGAAAAAAGGAAGGAAGGAAGGAAGAAGGAAGGAAGGGAAGGAAGTAAGGAAAGGAACGAAAAGAGGAAAGAAGGAAAGGAACAAAAAAGGAAGGAAGGAAAGAAGGAAGGAAGGGAAGAAGGAAGGAAGGAAGGAAAAGAACGAAAAAAGGAAGGAAGGGAAGAAGGAAGGGAAGAAGGAAGGAAGGAAGGAAGGAAAGAAGAAAGGAAAGAAGGAAGGAAGGAAACGAAAAAAAGGAAGGAAGGAAGGGAAGAAGGAAGGAAGGGAAGGAAGGAAAGGAAGGAAGGAAAGGAAGAAAGAAGGAAAAGAAGGAAGGAAGGAAAGGAACGGAAAAAGGAAGGAAGGGAAGAAGGAAGGAAGGAAGGAAAGGAACAAAAAGGAAGGAAGGAAGGAAAGGGAAGGAAGGAAGGAAGGAAGGAAAGGAACGAAAAGGAAGGAAGGGAAGGAAGGAAGGAAAGGAACAAAAAAGGAAGGAAGGAAAGGAAGGAAGGAAAGAAACAAAAAGAGGAAGGAAGGAAGGAAAGAAGGAAGGAAGGAAGGAAGGAAAGGAACGAAAAAAGGAAGGAAGGGAAGAAGGAAGGAAGGGAAGAAGGAAGGAAGGAAAGGAACGAAAAAAGGAAGGAAGGAAGGAAGGAAGGAAAGGAACGAAAAAAGGAAGGAAGGAAGGAAGGAAGGGAAGAAGGAAGGAAGGAAGGAAAGGAACGAAAAAGGAAGGAAGGAAGGAAGGGAAGAAGGAAGGAAGTAAGGAAAGGAACGAAAAGGGAAAGAGAAAGGAAAAAAAAAGGAAGGAAGGACGGAAGGAAAAGAAGGAAGGAAGGAAAGGAACGAAAAGGAGGAAAGGAAGGAAAGAAGGAAGGAAGGAAAGGAACGAAAAGAAGGAAGGAAGGAAAGGAACAAAAAAGGAAGGAAGGGAAGAAGGAAGGAAAGGAATGAAAAAAGGAAGGAAGGAAGGAAACGAAAAAAGGAAGGAAGGGAAGAAGGAAGGAAGGAAAGAAGGAAGGAAGGAAAGGAAGGAAAAAAGGAAGGAAGGAAGGGAAGAAGGAAGGAAGGAAAGGAAGGAAGTAAGGAAAGGAACGAAAAGAGGAAGGAAGGAAAGGAACAAAAAAGGAAGGAAGGGAAGAAGGAAGGAAGGGAAGAAGGAAGGAAGGAAGGAAGGGAAGAAGGAAGGAAGGAAGGGAAGAAGGAAAGAAGGAAGGAAGGAAGGAAGGAAGGAAGGAAAGGAACAAAAAAGGAAGGAAAGGAAGAAGGAAGGAAGGAAAGGAAGTAAGGAAAGGAACGAAAAGAGGAAGGAAGGAAGGAAAGAAGGAAGGAAGGAAGGAAGGAAAGAAACGAAAAAAGGAAGGAAGGGAAGAAGGAAGGAAGGGAAGAAGGAAGGAAGATAGAAACCTGTATGTAGTCTCCGTGACGTCCCCACAGACATGTTTGTAACGTTCAGTCAACGCTGCAGAAACATTAGGAAACTGTTTGTTAGGGTTGTCTGAATGTTAGTTATTGGTTTGATTAATGGTTGTGTATTGATTAGTGACGGTATGACGTCACCAAACTTGTCATCACAGGTGTGTCAGTCTGCAGGTCACAACTCTGATTGGACTGTTGACGTAGTCTCCGTGACGTCCCCGCAGACTGTCTTAAACCTGGACGTAGTCTCCGTGACGTCCCCGCAGACTGTCTAAAACCTGGACGTAGTCTCTGTGACGTCCCCGCAGACTGTCTAAAACCTGGACGTAGTCTCTGTGACGTCCCCGCAGACTGTCTAAAACCTGGACGTAGTCTCCGTGACATCCCCGCAGACTGTCTAAAACCTGGACGTAGTCTCTGTGACGTCCCCGCAGACTGTCTAAAACCTGGACGTAGTCTCCGTGACGTCCCCGCAGACTGTCTAAAACCTGGACGTAGTCTCTGTGACGTCCCCGCAGACTGTCTAAAACCTGGACGTAGTCTCCGTGACATCCCCGCAGACTGTCTAAAACCTGGACGTAGTCTCTGTGACGTCCCCGCAGACTGTCTAAAACCTGGATGTAGTCTCTGTGACATCCCCGCAGACTGTCTAAAACCTGGACGTAGTCTCTGTGACGTCCCCGCAGACTGTCTAAAACCTGGACGTAGTCTCCGTGACATCCCCGCAGACTGTCTAAAACCTGGACGTAGTATATAGTTTTATAAATTTTACTTCAGCTGATCTTGTTGGAAAAGATTACCCAGAATCCTCTCTGGTGTCTGTCTCCGGGTAAAGAAGTTCATGTTTTTGTGGACAGAACTTTCTGAACGTTCAGTCTGTCTCGGTTCTGATTTATACGTTTGGATCGTCTCGGTCTGCGTATGAAGAACGCTTCCCACCGCCGAGCACGAGTGGAATTCACAGAGCTCTAATTTGGGTCAGAACTGTGGTGAGACGCTAAAAACGGGTTTCTGTTCACTCAGAGGAACTCTGTGCACGTTGGAGTGTGTGACTGTAGCACCGTCAGGCACCTTCAGGCACCGTCAGGTGGGCTGGAGTTTTAAGGTGCTGTCAGCTGTGCACTCCTTCAGTTGTTTTTCTCCCAGAATCCTCAGCGTTGTGCCGGTGCCAGCCATTGTCCGAGCAGCAGCGAGCGTCTGAATGCAGAGAGGGAAGAATAGAGGCGGTGATGTCATGGGGTTGGTATGTGGACCCCAGCGTTACCTTCGATCCCCCTCTCTGAGGCTGCAATCTGACTCCACTCAAACACAGCCAGCCGAGAGCTTCCTGGAGGTTTCCTGGAGGTTTCCTGAAGGTTTCCTGAAGGTTTCAGGCTGACAAAGAGAGCGAGGCCTCGTGGGTGCTGCAGACTGTTCGCTGACTTCAGGACGACTTCACACAGAAACTCCACATGCAGTTTGTGTCACAGTTTAATCGTTTTATCGACATTTAAGTTTCTCTTTTTAAATAATTTAGTTTGTCTGATTACAAACAGTGATGTCACAACAAACAGGAAACACAAACTGAACCTTTAATGTGTGAATTTAGAAGAAGCTTCAAATAATTCAAACTTTGTCGTCGACAGTTTCACAAAGTTTCTTCAGACTGAATACAAATGTGTGCAGACGAAGCAGTCGCCTCTATCAGTCACTGTGTTTTTAATGTGTTCATGTTTTCTTTGATAAATTTAGAGTAAACGTTGAAACATCTCGATGAGACAAACAAAGAAAAAACTTCATGTGTTGAATTTAATTCACGAGAAACTGAGATTCAGAATTTGTTCAAAAAGTTTATTTTGTTTCTCTGAACTCAAAAAATCCGACGGCGTGTTGACGCGTTAGAGTTTACACTGTAAAAATACATGTAGTGTCTCAGAGCACCTCGTGAAGTGATCTGATCATCTGATCATGCAGGACGCACGTTAACACGTTAACACGTTAACACCAACACACTCTTAATTATTAATTGATTCATAATTGAAACACTTTCAGTTTCTCTGGTTCTGGTTAAAGTTCTGAAACTTTCGTCATAGTAACTCTGGAAGTCGTCCGTCTTATCTCTGTTACTGTAAGTGGAGGCTCGCTACGTCCATCCGTCCCCACCCAGGCTGACCGCCAAAACATGCCCACATGTCACATGTTGCAGGCTGGGGGGGAGGCGGAGGAGGCGTGGAGAGGGGGTGGAGGTCTGGTACTATGACAGTCCAGAAAAGATGGAGGTCTATCTGAGGAAAAGTCCATTATGAGCAGAGGAACAGGCGTGGAGCTGAACTCACATCCCCCAAACAATATGTGAGCAACACACACACACACACACACACACACACACACACACACACACACACACACACACACACACACACACACTCCACCCTGAACCACTAAACAATACTTCACAGACGTTATTGATGGTCTCTATTCTTCAGTTTGAGGAACAAAGTTTAAATTTTGAAGTCGTAACTCTTCGTTAGTTTCAGTCTTCACATCATGATACTTAAATATTATTATTTTATATATTTGGACACGAGGTCGGAGGAATCAAAGCATTGTGGGTAAACTCAGTTTAACGTTGTCGTAACATCGAGACAGATAAACCGTCTTCCACAGACTGTAGAGAGTTTTAAACCAGTTAAACTAGGACTAACTAAACTAAGACTAAAACCACAGAGAGAGTTAAACTAGGACTAACAACTTCTGACAAGATATTTGACGATGATCATCACGTGCGCTCCGGATGTCATAAATCTGTCAAACTTCATATACATGAACATATTTCAAATATTTCTCATTTTATCTGAGCTCTGATTGGTCGTTGCCACATGTTGTTAGTTATTTACATAATTGACAGAAGATAAACATTTATTTCAGTTACTCAGGATTACTCGTTCTTCGTCGTTCTTCGTCGTTCTTCGCCGTTCTTTGTCGTTCTTTGTCGTTCTTCGCCGTTCTTCGCCGTTCTTCGCCGTTCTTTGCCGTTCTTCGCCGTTCTTCGCCGTTCTTCGCCGTTCTTTGTTGTTCTTCGCCGTTCTTTGTCGTTCTTTGTCGTTCTTTGCCGTTCTTCGCCGTTCTTTTCTTTGCCGTTCTTCGCCGTTCTTCGTCGTTCTTCGCCGTTCTTTGGTTCTTTTGTTTCAGTTTCTCTGAAGGAGTTTTCAAAGAAACAAAAACAAACCCAGAACATTAAACTCGAGCTGACATGATTTCTGCGTTTAATAATAAAATAAACATTTGAAGGCTGAACTTTAAAGTCTCTCTGTGTGTTTCTACGTCAATAAGAAAATATGATATAAATATTATTTTATTAAATATCAAAGTCAAATCAAAGGAAGTCGAGTTCAAACCTGCAGAGTGAAAATGAGATCCAGACTTCTGCTCCGACACGTCTGATCCGTCATCAGCAGCTTTTTATTTCTGAACACGTCGTCCTCTGAGACACGAACAAGAACCTGAAGCTTTACAGCCCAGACGGGTCCAGAACCTGGACGAGTCCACGACTCCACTGTCCGTCAGGTCTCCTGAACCAGGAGTTTGTTGTTGGGACACTCTTTCGAGCAGAAATGTCAAATATTTCAAAGATCTGATGATTTTCTTCGTCATTTTTGAAGTGATTATTTTTCTGACTTTGAGTTGCTTGTAGAAACATTTTAACATTCGATGATCAGAGAAAATAGATAAAAACATGTTAAATGAAGCCTGAACAGTGAACATGTTGAACATACGTGTGGAGGATGAAACAACATGAACACGTGAACGATGTCACGCAGTCCGGTTTGTTTTGTTGACACTGATCCTCGGTCAGCAGTTTGTGTTTGTGGTCAGGACGCTGTGTGTGTGTGTGTGTGTGTGTGTGGTGGAGGTGTAACCTGGCCATGACTCTCCGTCAGAGGAAGAGGAGGGGGTGGTGTTGTGTTGACGGAGGCTCTCAAGGCGTGGAGCAGCTCTCAGGAACAAAGCCAGGACTCGGGGCCTCTTCTACACTTCCTTTCCCAACACTATTGTTCCACCGAGCGGGAGGCCGAAGCATTGTGTCAGCTCAGACCCCCGAGTCCTCCTCCATCCCCCTCCACCTCCTCCACCACCTCCTGACCCCCCTGAGGGAAACCACAAACTCACTGAGTGATCGAGCAGAGACGGAGTGAAGACCTCCTGCTGCTCCATTCACCAAACTCTTAGAAAACATCTCAACGTTTACCGGATGGATGGATCAACATGTTCTACACGTTCATGTTCTCCAGAGGATGAAAACATTTGAACGTGTTCAACACCAAATAAACTTTTACAAACCTCTTTCTGACGTTGGATTGGCTGATTTTACATTTTTAGTTTTCTAGATAAAAAGTAAAAAAAAAAAATTAAATAAATAAACTTTATTTATGAAGCCGCGTTCAAAATCAGAGTTACGAAGTGTTGCAGAGTGCACACATCAAACAGGAAAACACAATAATACAGAAAATATAAAGCGAGGCCAGTCCGTGTAGAGAGGAAGATTTTAAATGAATTCTACATTCAGACAACCAACAGTGATGTAACGTGACCTGCGACATGTTGTTAAAAGTCTGGCGGTGTTTTGAACCAACTGGAACGTGAATGACTTTTTCCAGGCCTTGAAAACAAACGTAGGACTGGACAGAGAACTTTTAGGTTTTCGGAGGCTCACTCCTCTTTTGCTGCTCGG